>WYDI02030328.1:4733-19853 GCA_009867235.2 Psittacus erithacus
CTGCCATGCCACACCATCTCATCCCTGCTGGGTGACATTTCTCCTCCTGCTCCTCCACTAGGGCACTCTGTGCCACCAGGTCCCCCCTGACCCCTCACTGCCCCCGCAGCTTTTTGGGCATCTTTGTGCCCTTCCTACACCTTCAATTCCTCTCTCATTTTTCCTCTCCCCCATGAGGACTTTTGCCCACTGTTGTCCAGCACACGTCTGACGGGAGCTGGCAACCCTGCTCAGTAACTACTCTGCTTGAGCATCCAACCCTGCTTTGGCTGGCCAACAAGTGCAACCAGAACCTCCAAGGCTGATACAGCTCAGTGTAAAGGGGGCAGGAGGGAAGCTGTGGAAGTCCACACAAGTTCAGTGAGCCCTCTGCAGCCCTCCTTGCTGCCCATCTGGCCCACCCTACCCGAGGTGCCTCACACTGCTGATGCTGCTGGGGTTTAGTACAGGAGGGGAAAAGAGTAAGGAATAAATAAAAGAGAAGTGACCAGCAGCAATAACAGTCCTCAAAAGGCAAATGTTTCCTATTACAGCACTGCTTCTCTGAGGCTTTGATGTCACTTCTCCCACACAAAGCTGTTTCTTTCACAGTCTGTTCTTGCACATGATCAACATGTTACATGTCCAATGAGTGGCACACCCTCAACTCTTATTTAAAGCACATTTGTCCCAACCCTACTTTGCTCTCTGTATCGCTTTCCAAACCAATACTCACACACCACAGCCACAGAGGCAGTTTGATTCTCGCTCCCATTGTCACATTTATTTTCCTTCCAAATTCTTGGAGATTCTGACCATCCCTGGCGGTGTTCAAGGCCAGGCTGGACAGAGCCTTGGGTGACATGGTTTAGTGTGAGGTGTCCCTGCCCATGGCAGGGGTCGGAACTGGGTGACCTTAAGGTCCTTTCCAACCCTAACTATTCTATGACCCTATAAATGAGGAAGTGCTGACACTTCTCCAGGGCTGAGGCTGAGCTGCACTTTGGGGCAGGAGCTGAATTTCCCCCACAATTTTAGAGGCGTGCAGAGCAGAGGGTTTGCTTTGGCAGAGGCCACATCCAACATTTCCATTCTGACCAGCTAACTTTAGCAACATCCTTTATTCTACTGTGGCCCATAGGTTTTGATGCCACCTGCTTCCTACCTGCATGTCACAGATCCTAACATTTCATACTGAACCAATTGCTGCCCGTGCATTGCATTGATTAACCCTTACAGCTCTCAGGACAAATGTAAGTTGTAAATTATCTGGGGCAAGGGAAATGTTGTTCAAGTACAATAGGGTTTTCATTATGAGCTCCCCCAATACAAATCATAGCCTGGCACTTCTGCCAACTTACTTCACTTTGGTGGAAGCTCCGACGTGGTGGGGGCTGCAGCAGGACGCAGGTTTCTGTAGGTGCTGCAAGGGTTAAAGCAGTCAAGCGTCGAACAAATAAGCACATGTCATTGCCTTCAAGATTCATTGGACTCCTGGTGTTAAACGAGTTCTTGCTGCACAAACGATATCCAAACGCCTCGCAGAATTAACACGAACCACAGAGATCTTCCAGAAAGGACACATTGCCTTATCTGAAAAATAGCCCCAATCCCAAACTCTGTTACACCCCACAACAGGAGACTTGAACAAGTCCACCAGGAATATTGCCACAGACAGCCTGCAGCAATACATTGTGATTGTATAAAAGGTAAAGATCTTATGGCCCTCACAAATAAGGTAACAGGGGCTAAAGGTGCTGGAATTACAGTACAGGGTAAGGGGATGCTTTCGGGGCAGAAAGGAGCTGCTCCACAGCCTGGCATCCCAAAGGGCCCTGCTGAATCACAGAGGGCTCTAATTGTGTGGGAGATGAACAAACCTTGTGCCTTTCAGGGACAAGTTCTTATTTTATGGCAAAGAGAAGTGTTTGGGGGTGAAAGCGCATTGGATTGTGTTGTATTACTAATGATATATTCAAAAGATTATTGCCTGCAGTTACAGTCTGGCATCAAACCAGCTGCACTGGTTCACTAAAAATAGGTTATTCCTTTGTTCTGTGTTTCCAGGTGTTACTCCTTCCAAACCCCCGGTCTTTTGTGCTCACCGAAGCTAGCGTGCATCTTTGTTAACAGCAAGGACCTACCTGCTTTGCATTTCCCAACTTCATAATGCAAGCAGCACAAAACAAACTGCTCCACGTTTAAAAGGAAAACATTGGCCCTGGTATGTAAATCAGAGGCAAGACTTAAACCCAAGGCCCAATAGACCCCATATCAAAAGGCTTTAAGATCTAAAAGCAAGTAATAAAAAGCAGCTTTAATGTATAATGGTTTGGATTGAAACAAGAGACTTCCTTAAGTGCCCAGTACACTAATAAAAGGATAGCCTTGAGGTACACACACAAGTTGAAAGTGGAAGTTGGGTGCGTTTGTATTTATGGGAATGGCAGCGCCAGGCCAGCAGCCACCACAACCTGCTTACATGAAGACTCCCCACCCACAAACCCGCACTTACCATGCTGAAACCAGCTCATTTAGTCCCTCAGAAAACATTCTTGCTCTAAGACAACATCTGCTTTTGAGTTTAGCCTGATAGCAAAGGTCCTCGATAACCAGCCCTCCACCAGCTCCCTGCCCTCTCCAGAGATGGCTAAACCCAAAACAACTGCAACTCCAATCCTGAGTGGCAAGCACAGCTTGCTCTTTTGGGAGTGGATTGAGCAGAACAGTGCTAGACTCACCAACAGGTCTTCTCCTCTCAGTTTGAACATCCTGGACTCTCATGAACATCTCACTTGCTTGAAAAATGCCTTTTTCCTTTGAAAATGAGTTGGATCAGCTAGGTCTGCCTTCAGGGGTAAAACTCTCATTTATAGTTAAAGGAGCTGGTTCCTACCTCCTTCTGACTGGTGACTGGTACCTCCAGTGACCCAACTTACATCAACCACTGACTTAGCTAAGGATTATTTAACAGATCCCGAGACAGAAACAGTGAATGGTGGGCAAAATCCCTTTCCACTTACTATGGACAGCTGCCATTCCTGTAATAGCCTTGGAATACAAGAGGCAGTTTGTACTGCTCCAAAAAAATTCCTTGGCCTTTACTCCACAAAAGCAAATGAAACAATCTTATGACTTCATGAAATATTTGAACCCGTGTTAGCGCAAAGCTGGTTTATTATGAAGTTACCAGGAAGATTACAGGCAGATGAAATTCCTGCAGGAAAAACCAAGTTCTTACCTTTGTTGTCACAAATACATAAGGAGAGTCTACAGATAAGAAGGTGAATATTTGCAAACCATGATTTCCCAAGTCTATCATGTTGGTGTACCAGAAGACAAGTTCCACATCCTCCTAAGCCTGCTCAGGTTAACCCCTGCATACAGCCCCCAGTGTGGGTCTGGCTAGAGAAACACGCCAAGCTGAAGCCTCACATTTCAAATGGGTTTAGCATTTTGAATCATTAAAATGAGTGCTCTATTTTTATCATTACTGAAAAAACCCAGACCCCAGCATAGCTTTCCTCGTGTATTTCAAGGAGGTTTCCAATAAAGTCTGCAGGACTCAGATTTACATCCTCACCCACTGACAGTTTAATTACTTTCATCGTAGAAGAAAGTATTTAATCACATACAGTCAGGAAAACAGCCCCTTAAATACAGACTTTTGGACCCATGATCCCCAATTTGAAATTCAATGAAGGAGAATGAAACATGCATCCTGCAATCCATTTCCTGATTCAGAACACTTGATATTATCAAAACATAGAGTTCCACAGCTGACACACACATTTTTCTAAAGCATTGGTAAAACCCTTCCAGCATTTTAAACCCATGAAATGAGGATTCAGCATGGTTCAGATCGGATTCAAAGGCAGTGCTAGTCAAAGACCAACAGTGTAATGCTGTGCTCATGAACACATTAAAAAGTCCATCTAAAATGCTGCTGGAATTACGCTGGTAGTTGAAACTTGCTTCTCAACAGTGACAACATTAAAGGTGAGTCATCACTGGTGATTCTCTGCACTAATGGCTCCTTATTTGAAGGAAAACAAGGAGAGGGAGGCAAGACAGGAATTCTCAGACACTCATATGGCAATTCAGTGTAAGTCTGGTGAGGTTATAAAAACCAGTGAAAGGCGTCAATAGTAATATACTAAAGCTGACTACCAGCCCCCAGCTGCCCTGCTTCCCCACACTGGAATCTAATTCATTACAGACAAGCCAGTTACCAAGTCCAGAAGTGCACCTTCTAGTCAGTTTTAGCCAGTGTGCTATATCAGCCTTCATACTGCCATAAAGATGGGTTCCATCAGCAGCAGCAACTCACATCCAGTTAAGTGCTAACGTCAGCTATTGAAGTATTAGAAAACCCAGTTTTAAAGTGAACACATTGTCTTACAGCTACGAGTGTGAAAGAGAACGTGGTCCGAGGTGGTTCCTACTGCACTGCACAATGACATTCATTCCAAAACAAGAATGTTTTGGCGCCTGTGCCTGTGACACGTATATAGTTTATAAAACTATAGTTTATAAAAGAGCAATGACTTCTGAAGAGTGGGGAATAGCCAGAACACTCCAAAAACAGCTGTAACAAGAGTATATGTGCATTTGCTTTATGAAGCTTACATTCTAATGTTTACAAAGGCCAGCACTTGTAGAAGACGCTCCACTAACAAACAAATCAGGAATACATCAATTGTACAGGTAAGTCAGCCAAAAATAAGCAATAGCTATGCTCTTCTCACTTGCAGGAAAGCATGCAACAGGTTTCCCCCTTCTGCCACCCCCTGTTCAGATTTCTACACCACAGTCCCAGTAAAAGCACCGTATGATGAAACTGAGCACAGGCATCAGGTTGAATTTTATCACAGACACTGTTCACCAATGTCCTGCAGATGTCAAAGCAGCCTTTTGCTAGCACCAGAGATGCAGAGAGGATACAAGCATGGATAAAAAAATATTTAAGCAAGTTAAGACATCAGAAAAGGTCAAGAAATAGCACTGGGCATATACAAATAAACTGAGCTTTTATCATTACTTTTATCAAATCCCATAGAGCTCCTTTAAAAATGGCACCAATGGACAGTATTTTACAATATGCACATTTATTCAAGGTGGGGAACTAATGCTCCACAGGCGAAAAAGGAGAATACAAATAAAAGTGCCACTGTTGGCCCACGATGGGATTG
Source organism: Psittacus erithacus (assembly GCA_009867235.2). Taxonomy (NCBI): domain Eukaryota; kingdom Metazoa; phylum Chordata; class Aves; order Psittaciformes; family Psittacidae; genus Psittacus; species Psittacus erithacus. The sequence continues at coordinate 9,905 of WYDI02030328.1, forward strand.
CTTACAATCGAATGGAAACACTTTGAAAAATAACCTGGTATGTACATATCTTCTGGGAACTTAATGGCTTCTTCAGAACACAAATAACTATGGTTGTCCCCCTCCCCTTTTTTAGCTAGACAGTATTGCCAGAGCTTGTGCTCCCTTTTCAAGCACATCATCTTACTTGAAATTCAGTGCTATTTTCTTTCAGAAAGATCAGAAGTTGTACTTTTAGGTAACAAAAGCATTTATGTTACAAACATTCAAAACTGGAAGCTTATGATTCTGGCAGACAATGTTGCGTATTAAATACAAACCAGCCAGCAATTACTGAACATAAAAAACTTATTCAATCATAAAAAAATACTATAATTCATCACCACAGACTTTTTACATAGTTATAAATAATAAATAGCATAACACAGTAGATTACAAACGGATTTATTTTGCCCCGTTAAAGTCTTTAAAAAGTAAAGCATCTCTTGCCTTACCTCAGCCTGACCAAGGTACTGTAGCAAGCCTGCTCAGAGCTCAAACATAAGTCAAGCGATATGCAGAGCTCGTGTTCAATCCAAACTTTTCAGTCCCTCCTTAAAAATGGAATCTTTGCTCAGCTGTTTGCCCTGCTCATGACCAACGAAGGTGTAAATGCAGCTGCAGAGGGCATCACCTTGGCTGCTGTCTTAGGCTGCCCACAGCACTCACAGAAGAGCACTAAGGAAAGCAGCCTCCAGGACAGGTTCTGGTGAGCACCCTGTAAAAAGCTGTACATAAAAGCGCTCTCCCCACCCACCCCTCTGGTTTTACATTCCATCATTTTGTAACAATGTCCCCTAAGGCACAAAAATACCTTTGACCTCAATGCCATGGGAGACATTGGCGGTGCCAAACATGGTTCTCCTACACAGTAGTTTAAATAAGTTTGTTATCTGCACTGTACATCATAGATCGAGGCATTGATTCATTTTCCTTGGCCAAACCTTGCTGAATATTGACCTTATTTCATAAAATCTGTAGGGTAAAGGATCTGGGGAAAGAACTATGCAGCTCTTTTAATCATGTTTGTAGGGTACTGTTATTTCATCACTGGTGGCAAAAGTGCCAATCATTTTGTTGTGGGTTTTTAACGTAAGAGAGGGAGATTTCCACACCCACTGTAAGAAAAACAACTAGCAGCACTAAGAAAAGATTTTTCTTCCTTCCATAAAAGAATTTTTAGCTAGTGACTAAAGTTAAAAACACCAAGGAGAGTATTTTTACTCAATGGTAGAAGTGCCAGAGAATAAATCAGCATTTTCAAATCCCTCCAAATCAAATTCTTTCCCTAGACATAGTGACCACAATAATAATAGAAGTAATTCTCCTACAAATTGCAACACTACTAGGCAGATACCTATTCTTGGAATCAAATTCTGTATGCAAGTTCCTGAAAGCAAAAAGTTAGTATAATCTGAGCAGACATCTTGTTTAAAAAAAAACACAAATTTGCAAAAACAGACATTAATATGGTCTACAACGTCCATTAAATGGAAAAAATCAAAATCACTGGAAAGTCACCAAGGATTAAAGGAACAAGAAGAGTTTTCTTTCAGTAATCCTCGTGTTAATGGTTCAAGAATGAGAGTTCATTTCTCTGTACGAGTGTACAGTGAGGAAACAGCACAACCAGACACAGATTAAGTCACTTAGGTGAGAGATCATCCATCAGAATGAACGAAGAGCATGAGTTGGAGCATGTCACTGGAGACTCTGTGGTTATGCTGCCTTTAGTCAGCGAGTCAGAAGACGAGCCAACACTGCTGCTGCTCCCATCAAGAATATCTGAAGACAGGCTGGGGAAGAAGGAAAAGTTCTTCAGCAACAAGGGCAAAATGACTGTGGGTACAAAGCCAATGTACTGTCGCCTTGTAGAGGTGTAGGAGACCTATACTACCACTCAGCCTTTACTGCAAGACTGGCAGCCCTGAAGACTCCTTGTTTTCTGTAGCATGTTACAGATACATTCATGCTCCTTATGGGAATGAGGAGCAGAATTTCTTTTTTCTTTTTAACATGCAGAATAAATCATTACTCTCATTTTAATCAGTCATAGAAAGGATATGACAACGAATGAGAATAAAACCTTAAAAGATTACAGAAAGAAATAATAAGAACCTCAGCAGCAATGCAGCAACAATGTCATTGCTTGGCTACTATGTTCTTTAATGTTGCACTACTCAAAGCAACATTTTGAAACCTCTTTTGCCCTTGTAAGGAATTCTTGTGTTTGGACTTTGAAGTCTTGATACAAGATTCCAGAGGGCATAAATTGATGCTTTTACCACTTATGCTACAAGCAACATGAAAAAAAATATCTCTAAGCAGTTCCAAGTCTGTGGGTGAACTGAAATTGTAGTAATAGAGTCAATATTTTATAATGCTTATTTTCTGATACAAAAGAGAACTCAGCTTCTAATGAATCCTGATAAACAAGACTGTACCACAAAAAACCATGAATAAAAACATGAACTACGTAAGCACAGTAACTATTCACACACACCTTCTGAGTATGCAGACAAAATACCACAGATACTATATGGGCACCACCTACAACAGTGAAATAATGAAGCATCCTCAAAAAGAACTTTGCTTATGAACCAACAGGGATTTGTAACAATCAGATTCAGTATAAAGGTTTTGATACACAAAATCTAGGTTAGAGTCTGCCTGGGAAGATTTGATCAAAGGAGCAGGAACACTGTCACACTATCACAGGAGCAGTTCCCAGTAACATGTGTACATAAGCTATATGCAAAGTATTTTTTCCTGGAAAACAAACAAGAACACCTGCGATCCATGCACACTCCCTGTTTCGGCATTTCAGGGCACATGAAATAGTTTACCATGAACTGAGATCGGTCAGATGTGTAACATCTGGAGAAAGCATGTTGGTTGTTCCTTGAAAAAGTCTCTTTGGCTGACTTTCAGTTTCCATTTCACCTAAGGAAAACAGTGCAAATAATCAAACTCACTTGAGTTTCTGGAATGTCTGTCCATTTAACATTTATCTATGGTAAAAGAGAAGATTGCCCCATGACAGAGCAAGGCTGTTGTAACCCAAATCCTCTAATTCAGTAGGCCAAGCACTTGGGTAAGACATTTATTTGATGCTGTTGTATAACCCTCCAGTCCATCCTTAATTTAACCAATGCTTCAGCACTATCTGAGGGGCTACAACAACCTCAATGACATAAAACTAGGCACTTGCTACCTGGACTATAATCAGGCAAAATAATCTAAAGCAAACTAATTACTGTGACTTAATTTTAAGTACGCAGTTGAGATGAAGAGACTGACATAAGCCAAAATAGGGAGATTAAAGTTCTTAGTGATTATGAAAGCAGGAATGGCAGCTTGGCTCACAGTTTCACGCTTCTGCAGACAACAAATTCTGATGCATATGTACACTGCTACAGAAAAGCTGAATAGAAAACAAAATGGCATGTGTATGTATTTCCACTTATCGTGGACCAGACTATCTTTGTACCTGTAATCATCTACTAATATTAAAAGATTAAACATGATGATGAGAATTCATATAACCTGTTCAGTGTAATCTGCCCTGAGAATGAGCAGGTTCATGAATAGCTCCTGTACAATAGACACATTTAGAAATATCATGAATTTGCCAATGAGAAGCTTAAAATAAACCCTTTCAGCTACAGTACATTTTCATTTTTAGTTTGGCAACAAACATATCAAATGGAAACAAATGTTCTGGCTTTTTACCTACACTTCACAACAGTTGTGGTGTCAGTCTGAAAAGCTGACACAGGTTAAGCAGTATAGCAAACCAAAGTACACATTAATATATGTCATGCAAGAGAATTATGCTACCGCTTGGTTTATAAAGACTGATAAGCCCCCTAAACTTTCTTTAGCTTATGGAGGTAATATTCCCTCCTTCAAAGGGAAAGAATAACAACTTCTACCAAGCTGAATGGGAAAAAAAAACACCATTTAAAATACATCCAAACCACCAACTTAAGTAACTTCAAATTTCACAAAGACATATCTGCTCCAACACACTGCACAGTGTACCAGCATGTACTCCCTCTAGAAATGCTCTTCAATACATTGCTTTCTCCTCTGATGTGTCACGGTGTCCCTTTGTTACCGTGTAGGAACTGTAAAGCTACTGCTAAAATCCAGAAATAACAGGATTCCCTATTTAGGAAAAAGAAATTAGGGTCATTGAAATGGGTTGGATATTTTAAATTTAAGTAAGTTTGAAAATTCCTTGATATTTCAAGTAAAAAGGCAAGCTCCTATCTCCACTTCATAAAAGATGCTCCACAAGAGCACATGGATAGGTAAGGAAAGCCTGCCCTTTATCTGCTTTTAATACAATCTGGGTAAAGCCTATCATAAAACACTGAAAGTAAAGCAATGTGAGATAAATACGTATTCCTTATGGAGTTTGATAAATTTTTGTTCAATATTTAAAGCCACTAAAATTCATAGAAAATAACAGCCAAGAAAGAATTGGCATCCATTGGAAAACTTGCCTCTCTCCCCTGTCAACTCAATGCAAATTGGACAACATTCTTTATCTGATAGAACAAGCAGACCTAAAATAACAGCAACCAGGAACTTTTCTCGAAGACAAAGTCTTGTAAAGTAAAGGGAGATGCTTTTTGTTCAGTTAAAAATGTCCAAATTAAAATGCAGAAAGAATAAGCAAAGCTAGAGGCATGCCTGTAAACATCTCAATCTCCCAGTTCTACTATGGAGACTTGTTCTGGGCTGCAATTTAAATATCCTTAACATGGAATACTTCTAGGAGAGAATGCAGTTTTTCCCCTCCAGGAGGAAAGCACTGATCTATTCCACTTCTCTAAACACTCACCTTCTGAACTTTCGGAGTGAAAACAAACATTCAGTACTAAGTTTAGCAGATAGTGCATGATAAGCAACATTCCTAAGATGAACTGAAGGGTGTGCACTGTACAGGGGTACTCTTAGGAATGTCAGGGCTTAGCAATATTCATAACATTGCATTTGATGTGTAATAAAGTTTGCCTCTTTTAAGCCATAGCTGCTTTAAAAGGTTTTCATTCCTGTGTTTTAGACTAGCTATTTTACACTGTATTTTTAAGTTACAACTGGCAAATTCCAGTTCACCATGGATACAAGTGTATTATATTTACAGAACAAAAAAAGATTGGAAAAAAGAAATGCATTCAGCTGCAAAACTACATCCCAATAGGGATCAGAAAAAACATCTGATACTTCAAATACACGTACCTTTTCTTTTAATGGGGCCAAGAACACTGGGCCTGATACAGTTAATAGGACTTTGACTCCTCCTGCTACAGAGAGAATACCAATACTCAGTCAGGCCTGTTCCACCACACCTAGCATCAAATCAACACAACCACAGAACGTGAAATGTTCTTTAAAACGATTCCTGCACAACTGGAATGCTTAGGGAGTCTAAATACATAGGTAACAAAGAAGTGCCTGCTATTAGAGTAGATTATCTGCCACACAAAATTGTAGCACGTTTTCCAGGGCTTTCTCCTTCCCTTAGTGTCTCACATCCTCATGTCAATCATGTCCATTTCTAAATTGCATTTAATATACAAAATTGATACACTGAAAAAGATAAAGTTCATTTGAAGTACCCAGGAATGTCCTCACAAGTTACCAAGTCTACATTGAAGCTGACACAGGCTTCTACAGGAGCAGTCGTATAAAGCTACTACTGGCTATTACTAAAGGCTGAACTTTCAGAGCATTTTCATGCGGCAATACTTCAGCTATTGTAAAACTAAAATCACTTTTGATGCCTTAATATCAGCTTTAGCTAATCTTCATGCCAGCCTTGGAATTTAAGCCAATGTACACCCATTCCTTGCAGATGTTACTTACTTGGTGAATCGCCTTGTTGGACTTGGAATAGGACTTGGAGGTAACCCATTACTGCTTACGAACATTTGCAATGATGGTGAAAAACATTGCTGCAGAAAACACCACATAAAGGTACTTCAGAATTCCCTTTGAAGTACTGTTTCACTCCACCCTCCAAACAAAACACCCCCAGTTAAAGAAAAGCTGGTAACAGAGCAAGGCAGAGATGATCATACACAATCTTAGAGGCATTAAAACCTTAACTTGTAAAAACGGGCTGCCTAAAGCAATACTGCTGAGATTAACCTAAAATTCAAACCCACAGGAAATCTGAAATGGAAATAGAAGCTCCTCTCTAAATAAGAGTTGTTTCTGGTCTTCCTGTTACATTTAGAAGCAGCAGTACAGTACTCAGGACTTGCTTCTTTCAAGGGACTTGTAAAACAAACAGGTTGAGTTGACTCAAAATACATCTGACCTGAAAACTTAACACAGTATTCTAGATAGAACAGAGCTCTGTGGTTCTGCAGCTCATTTGAGCTTAGCCCATGGATGCCCAGCGCTAAGCACAAAAATGGTTTTCTGTCAAGTAATTTACTACTGCTTTACAGTCGTGATTCCAAAGGTACAGCAGCAGCTGTCAGCATCAGGGTTACACTAGGAACACATTTACTCAGCACTAACATGACACTCCATGCATACGCCATCAACAATATTAGTTGAGGCATGTAATAAAATATAGCAGTACAAAAGCAGAATCACGAAACAGCGTGAAAATAGGGTCAATCAGCCCATCTATAAAAACAGTTCCCAGTTTCTCTGGGCTGCATTTCGGTTTTCCAATCCTCACTGGAAAAAGTAGTTTATCTAACATACATATATTCCCTCTCTCCAGCATCTACCACCAGTCTTCAGTGCAAGTTCTGCACACTGGAGTCCCCCTTCCCAGTGATTTATGCCTTCCTTTCCATAACTGATGGATATACTTTCATCTTCCTCACCACACAGATCTGCAGCTTCTAGTCTTTGCCTACCCTCTTACTCTACACATATGATACATTCGAATGTTGGTGCTTCTTCCCCAGCAGCTCCCACTTATGCAGCTGAAGATCATGTCCAAATCTGATTAACTATAACAACGTTTTCCAGCTTCCCCAGAACCAGAATCCTGACGTATCCCAACATCACACAGACAGCAGCAACTGCAAACATTCAGTGTGGCAGAACTGGGACACTCCTGACACTCTGGAAGCTCTAAGATGGTAAAGATCTGATTCTTACAAACAACTAAAATGTGGGTTTAGGTTGTAGGTTTGTTTTGTCTTCGGTTTCTTAAAAACTATCAGTTTGTGAAGTTACACATGTCCTCAGAGTTCACCTTGGACTAAAACTCTGAAGTGTTCTCTCAGTTTGGCATTTCACTTTTCCTACCTTTCCTATTCCTCTTGTAGGTGAAGGTGCAGGCGAAACTGGAATGAAGTCTATTCTCTTTGGGGAGGAAGATTTCTCAGACTTGTCCAAGTCATTGTCGCTCTGTAAACACAAGGTTTCAGACTTAACACTGTCACAGGACACTGCCTTAGAATCCAAGGCACAACCTTCTAGTGGGAAGTCATTGGGCCAAATGCACAAAAGCTAAAGCAGATGAACTTAAGTTCTTCTTCAATTACTTCCACAGTTAGTGTCTCTCTTCCCCTTAAATTCTTCAGTTGCATGTAATAGTAGAATTAAATAGGAAACATCTATAAAAAGATTACCAGGCTCAAGCTTTCCTCCCATGACTGGCTTATCTGCATTGCTGTCTGCACTTCCCTAGAATACAAAAAACCCCATCAGTAGCTACAAAGAGGATAACTCTGGCTATTTTATCATCTTGTTTGATTAACACCCACCTTTCATGCGCTGTTTCTCGGTTCATTAAATCCACTCCCTCCTCCTGCAGGAGATAAAACATCCTCAGTTTCCCCATAACATTTGCTTTGTCACAGGTAGTTGGAATAGCACTAATGATTCAATAACTTGCCATTAGAATTGAAATACAAACAGCAGAACCACTCCAGAAAGAAAAGAGAGCTACCAGCCCAGCTCAGTTTCTCCTAAATGAAACAATACATCAAAAATGCAAGGTAGCTTAAACATGACAACAATAAACCTTGCAAGGATGCTTCCTTGTTGGAGCTGAATCTTAAAAAACACTGGGTTTTCTCTAGTGCTTGAAGAACCAAACAGGAAAGAAACCCTCATTAAGTACTTCATTATTATATAATGTTTTTCACTCTGCTACTAAATACACAGATAAAAACTACACTCACCCTTCTGATCTGATGAAGTCGGCTACTAGGAATACGAATAGGAGATGATGACAACAACTGAGAAAAAAAGGGAGAGCCACAATGATTAAATCACATTTCAGCACCTTGCATATATCCTATTCACCACCACCTGCCTTCTTAGTGAACTAAAAATGAGCTGTACTACACGTGGATGACTCAAACCACGTTGCAAAAAGAAAACACTGACCTTCAAAAGAAAAGACTTGTTTTACAGCTTACAAATTCATTCTATCACTCAGCGAGTGGCACAGAGCTCAGACTTGCATGCAGATACTGCTCAGCATCTCAAATACACAGACTACCATGAGACAACTGAGAGATTTTTAAGTGAAGACTATGAACATTGCACAATTCCCTGCTGCCCAGAATAAGATGACAAACTCCTGTATTAACTTACTCAAGGAGCTGCCTATTATGAAGGAGAAATCCCAATGTTTCAGCTCAGTTTTGAGCAACACCCCCTAAAACTTTACTGTTGCAATTCTTCAGTTTTACACATCTCATTCCTCTGGAACTTCGGCTACCATCACATACAAATGGGCCAACAGTCCCCACTGAGGATGCCCATTTGTCCTCTGTAACACCTTCTGATTGGAGTTCCAAAACGTTAGACTATTATTTCTAAGAAATCTCATAACAAGACATAGAAAAGAATCTCATTTCAGGACTTTAAGTACTGGCTTTCCCAAAGCCTGTAGGCCTTTATCTTCATTAGCCTCAAGATGAGAAAGAAAATTTTCAGTGGAAAAGAGCATTTAGATCCCTGAGTTGATATGATGGAACAAAGAGAAATGCACCATCTCTGACAGGTTAAACAGCAGGACTGTTACTGTCAGACTTAAATAACAGAGCAGAACATCACCCAGCAAATTACTCTTCTTTAAATCATTTTCTGACATGTAGTGTTCACCTTTTCCAATGTCAAACAAACAGGTCAGTGAAGACTCGATCCCCTATTTCATTTTTACAACAAATTAAAAGACTTTTAACTGTGACAGCAGTTTTCTCTTCCAACCCATGGTCAGGTCCAAGTTAACTTTAAGCTGAAGCATACACAGATTCAGCTGCTGTTGTCTTCTTGGGAGCATAGAGGTAATAATACACGAACATTATTTCATTGTAGGCTGCAGTTACAGCTGATAAAAAACGCATATTCTGCAGCCTGAAAGCTTGCTGGGATGCACAGTGCAAATACGAATCAAGTTTAACTTCATTTCTCCAGCTCAATTACTTCTTGTTAGGTGCAAACAAAACATGCTTAAGATTCCTCACCATGCTATGACGGCTCGTAACTGTTGTGCTGTTCCTGCGAGTTCGCAGCACGTAAGGCTGAAAAACCTGCGAGTTGTCACTGGGGATGGAAAAGAAACTCCTGTGACTAGCTTCCTAAGGGGTGCTTCACAGCTGCCCAGCGCCCGAAAACACCCATTTCACGTCGGCGGAAGCTCCGCTTTCACTGACGGCGCCCAGCAGCCACCTCTCCCCGCCGCCCGCGCGGATCCGCTGCGGCCCTTCTGCAGCCACCCGCCACCCCGACTCGAAACCGGGGACGTGAGGCCTCCACCCTGCACCAGCCTGCGCCGAGCACCGGAGCGCAAGGGCCCGGCTGGCTGCGGGTCGGCCTGCATCGCTCCACGGCTGGGCCCCACAGGACAACGCGCTGCAGGGCCGGGCCGCGCCGCGCTCACCTGAGCCCGTGGATGAGCGGGGCGCTGTTGGATCTCCTCAGGCCGCCCCCGTCG
>WYDI02030329.1:0-10909 GCA_009867235.2 Psittacus erithacus
TTTCCTTTCCTTTCCTTTCCTTTCCTTTCCTTTCCTTTCCTTTCCTTTCCTTTTCCTTTTCCTTTTCCTTTTCCTTTCCTTTTCCTCCCTTTCCCTTTCTTTTCTTCAAATAGAGAGAGCAAAACAGGAAAGCCATTATATTAAACAGCTCTTAAATAAGGTGGAACAATGAGCTTGGTTATAAGTAGTATTTATAAATGGTACTGGAGAAAAAAAAGAATCCACAGGGGACAGTCTACAGCTATTAACACAAATGATTTCCACTTGTGGGTTTGGAAAGTTTTTTAGTCCAAATTAACCTAACTGCTTACATTTGAGTGAATAATATCACAAGAGATTGATAGCCACTTTTTGAGTACAGAAGTAAAAGAAGAAAAATGGGCATTCAAATCTGTGTCACCCAATGAAGGGTAGACTCATGCTGAAGAAATCTGGGAGTTCAAACTGCCTGAGGTGCAGTCAAGCAAGTTATTCAAAGCTGTGTGGTTGAAGAGGATAGGTTAAAGAGGCCAGACAGTTGATACCCATTAAAGAGAGCTCTGTTCCTGTGTTGATAAGACTAATCTGTTTGCTTAGACATTCAGCTGCGAAGCAGAAGACTTGTATTCAGTTTCAGTTACTATAAAGACAGCCCATGTTCCCTGGACAGTTTGCGATTTGACCTCTTCTATGGTTCATATATGGGAAACTGGTGTCATAGTTCTTTCGCTCAATGTCATGTGCTGGTAACCAACAGGAAAGATTACTGCCGAGGTGCTCTTAACTCCATGCTCCACCTACTAAGAGGTAGCTCAGAGAAACAAGGATGTACGTTTTTTTTCTGCAAGCTTTGCTTATTAAATATCTTCCCACTGAAACCCATTAATCAAAACGTAGTTTGATGCATGGTTATTTGCTTGATCCAAAGTTTACTGAAGTCAGCAGAAATCTTTTACTGGGTGTTTAATGTCTTCCCCTTGCTATCTTGCTGTGATGCTTTATGGATAGTGGATCAGCTGAGGAAAAATGTTTGAGTAAAAGCCCTTGGGATGGGTACTGAGGCAACAAGGATCCAGAAACTCATAGTTTAAAAGTAGTCACAGCCCTACAGTTGGACAGTGTAAGTACTGTTGCAGGCATGATGGTTCAAAGGTATAAGTGAATTAAGGTTGTTTAGCCCCATATTCTGAACTGCAGAACAGAGTGCCCAAGAAGCTGGACATTGACCCAATAAGTCTTTGTATTTCATCAGGTAAAGCAGTTGAATTTTGAAGCTGTGCATGCCATTGTTTGAGCTTCTGGAATTCTCTGCTTAAGACATAACCTTCATTAGATAACACTGCTTGAATTTGGTTTATTTCCCCACAAAGACTGATTAGAATACCTAGAATACAGTTTGCAGATAAAGAACAGAAGCAGGAGGAGCATGTGGTACAATAAAGGCTTTGGCCACGGATGGGCAATGGGCAGTGCCAAAGGCAGCCAGGGAGGTATATCCTGAAATGGCATAATTTTGTGTTGATGTGAGTGAGGAGGATTTCAGTTTTTGCCTCTCCTGGAAAAGGTGAAATTTTAGTGTACTTTCCCTTCTCTCCCACTCCTGTTCTGTGATTCATATATCCTGACTTATTTTACTATAAATAAGAGCTACAGCATGAACTTCTCTAGTCATCATTTTGGTGTATTCAGCCTCTTTTCTCTTCAAACGCTTATTTAGTAAAAACCTGGAGCACAATTTGTAATGACTGGGTCAAATTCAGTGTGTCCACAGCATGTTTTAAAGGGATTTATTACCATGTACTTGCTTTATCTTTCCGCTAATAGTTTGCAGAGTTATTTTTATGCCTCTACCACAAATTAACTGATGAACCTGGATTGAAAAGTAGGATTTAGACCTAAAGTGTGGAATTCCTAAGAGGTCTTCAAATTCTACAGCTGTGAGATTTTTATGAATGGAGCAAGGAGAAGCGCACAGGAACTCTTCAGGTAAGACAACTTGCCGTAGGATGTCTATTAAATGCAAATAAGTCTTGCAAATACTGTCCTCACTTTGTATTTATTCTACTATCCATTATGCATTGTCTTATAGACTGTATTTTCTATACTGTATTATTGCGTGGTTCAACCAAATTAATATAATGAAAACCGGGAATGAGATTGCGTACTTATACTACAACTTGCCTGGTTTGTACAGATGAGGGTCTATATAAAATACTGTTATCAGTTTAATCTCTATTACCATACCTATAGTTCATTAACAGTAACGGTTTTGCTGTGTAGGTTTTGTACTAGCTAAGTTGCTTAGCAACCTTAACTCCAAGATAATGATGTCTTGCTGCCTGTGATTAAAGAATGTTTTTTCCTGTATTCTGTTGATGATAGATCTACCTTACTTATTTTCTTGTTTGCAAACTCTGTTCCTCATTTTTCATTCCAAATTTAGCGAGGTATATATACATCCCCTCGATAATTTTCTATTCAAAATTCACCACAGTCACCTACTCAAGCAAATGCAAATGGCACAATAGTATTATGAAAAAACCCACAGTGTACAGGAATGCAAAGAACATAAAATGGAGAAGCAGTCTGTAGAACTACCACTGATAGTGCTGAATAAATCCTTCAAACCTTTTCAGCAGAGGTGCATTCCTAATAACCGTGGCTAATGCTCCAGTTCTATGCTTTAATTCCCCTCTTAAATAAGTAAATAGAAAGCTTTGGGACTTGCCTATATGCGATGCTATACTTTGGCACTGGTCCAGAAAAGTGAAATACTATATTTTAAGTGGTATCAAATGTCTCTTGATACCATTAGTAGCCGGATCAATTAGTTTAATAGTATTTACGGAAGTGCATTGGATCTCAACACTAACACTATTCTGAGCTAACATTTAAAGGGTGGCACGCATTAAAATGGATATTGGGTGACATTATCTATTTAATATAATTTCAAATGATTCTGTTAATTCCTGCAGAGCTTATCTCCATGGTTACCATGACAGGAAATTAAACAAACAGGAAAAAATTGGTATTAATCCATCCTGAATAAGACTCCAATGGAATATAAAGTCTCATTGACGTATTGGGTGCCACACTGAGGAGTGACAGCTCTTTAGCTAATAGAATAACCCGTGCCTGCTGGAAGGAGGGGTTCTGTCCCAGGATTTGGTGTTTCTGTCATAAATTACTATCCAGATTGTAGGAAGTGCTGGGTTTAGGATGGAGGCCCAGATAGGAGCTTCTGTTGTAAACCATCTGCTTACAATAGGCTGGAATTAAATCAAGGATACTGCATGGTGTACAGATTTGTAACTGAAGTACTAATATTGGTATGGGTGCAGTATAAATGGAAATACATATATGTGACAGCGCCAGAAGTTACAGCAAAGTAAGTGTTTCAACGCTGGGACTTGTATTGAACTCTGAGGATACTATACTCTCAGCTACAGTGGAGGAATATGCAGTTTAAATCCAAATGAGAAAGCCTGTGCTCTGATAACAGCACCAATGCTTCTTCAGTGCAAGACTCTCTATCCTAAATCCAGGAGGATGGCAACAAGTTGCAGCGTATCACATATATCAATCCCTTCCTGTTTTCCCCAGTGGGTAAACAAACAGTTCAAACAAGAGAAAAAGTGAAACCAGGCAATGCACAACAAGCTTAGCTAAGCCTTATGGAGCTACTGAAGTCAAAATCAAAGCAGCAGCTGCCAGAATGGGTAAATGGCTTGTCTTTGTGAAATTTCAACTGTCTTCACCCAGAGGAGGGCACAAAGGTCAGAGGGCTGGAGCACCTCTCCTAAGAAGACAGGCTGAGGCAGTTGGGCTTGTTCAGCCTGGAGAAGAGAAGGCTCCAGGGAGACCTTAGAGCAGCTTCCAGTGCCTAAAGGAGTCCAACAGGAAATCTGGAGAGAGGCTTTGGACAAGGGCCTATAGAGACAGGACAAGGGGAGTGACTTGAAACTGACAGAGGGGAGATTGAGATGAGCTCTTAGGCAAAAGTTCTTCCCTGTGAGGGTGCTGAGGTGCTGGCACAGGGTGCCCAGAGAAGCTGTGACTGCCCCATCCCTGGCAGTGTTCAAAGCCAGGTTGGACACAGGGGCTTGGAGCAACCAGATTGAGTGGAAGGTGAACCCCATGGCAGAGGGGCTGGAACCTGATGATCTTTAAGGTCCCTGCTAGCCCAAACCATTTTATGATTCTATGAAAAGATGTGAACAACTGCAGTAATATGGCGTTTACCTACTATTTTGAAGGGTTTCCAATGTATCAAGTTGTTTACCGTTCCTAAGGGTTTATTTTTATTTTAACAATTATCATTACTTAGAAATACAGAAATTCTGCTCTGACCAAACATTTGAGGTAGGTTTTTAGTTACTGAACTTGACTGACTTTCACTGCATTGCTGAGTATGTGAGGATGCTATGGAAAACAGGAGGGGAAAGTATGTGTAATATGCAATTATGTTGATGTCTATAGTGAACTTCCTGTTACAGTGGTTTCTTTAGACTGATGACGTAAAATCTCAGCATTTGTGCAGTCAGTTCCTGCTGCATCAGTCTGGTGTTTCTTGAATATTTTTATAATGAATACTTTAAAATAACTTACGTTTTACCTCAATAGAAGTTGGAAGTTGTCCCATGTAGGATATATTTGCTCTGCATGAAGCATTTGTTTCAAATGTCTGCCTTCCAGGTGTATGTTTGAGATTGTGTTTGGTGCATAATTTGAACTGGAAACCCTGTCTGCTCATCCTCTTGTTGCCATGGGATCTGAAGCAAATTAAAAAGTGATCTTTACAAGAAAATTCATACAACCAAAACATAAACCGTGTAAGAGAAATACCAGGGTACAACAGGAAGACAATAAGGTCAATTAAAATACCCTGTTGAGTGATAGGGAAATTGGCTAAGTGTAGTTCACGTTTACTTTGTATCTTACACCACATAAGCATGTTCATGCAAGTAAATCCTCGGCATCTGAAGGTCCCCCTTAACTTGAAATTGGGCATCAATTAAAGCACTTTAGCTTATGCTGGACTAAATATTAGTCTGTACAAAACAATACCATGAGGAACATCCCCATGAGGAAATTCCAGGAAGCTGTTAACAGACAGAGGCTGAGGATCTCATCCACTGATAGTTATGAATGAAATTAATAAAATCTGGAGCACCTGATTTCTTTTCCTAATGAGATCCCCATTGGGTAGTTCCCAGTGGTGATGCTGGCTCTGGATTTGAAGGAACACTAAATGGTACTGATTCGTAATGGGAAGTGAATCTAGTATGAATCATCAGGAAACAGCAGCTGGGAATAACACAGTAGTTTGAAGGAAAGCCCTATAATCCGTGTAGTTAGTGCATGTGTAGTCACAAAGCAGTTCTTCTCAGCCCAAATATTCTTCTAAATTGTATCTGGTATTTAAGAACTGAGCAATGCAGAAAGGTTGGCTTGTGATAAGTTAAAAATTTCCTGGTTTTTAAGTGTAACTAATGTTTTTCCACAGGGAAACATTTCAACCTTGATCGCATTTAAAGGAAAACCTGCAACTCTAACAGCTGAATATAGATTTCAGTGGCAGCATAAGAACATCTGAAGTAAAATAGTCAAAACATCTCTCACATTTATACACTCAGTCAAAATTCATGTTTAAAACCGTCATGAGAAATCATATTTAATATTTAGTTAAACATTGCCAATTATCTTTGGAACCACAGACTGAAGCAGAACTCTAGTACTTGTCACAGAAAGTGACATGGAACAGCCTATTCCAATATGAATGAAGCTCTGAATGTAAGTAATCCTTTTAAAGAATAAAAAGTACATTAAAAGTTCAGTGCCTCTCATTAAAATTAGTTATTCCCAACACTGACTGGGAAATGTGATCCTCTTAAAATGATCTCAAAGAGGATACTGTCATTTTGGTAATTACATGTGACCCCAATTTATGCTAAGATACATGTAAAAGTAAACTCCATCTTACTGCTCCTCAAATATTTATAAGCTTTCTAGCTGAGTAGTGCTAATTAAAGCTTTATACACTTAAAAAGAAAATATAAAATAGTGCATTTTAGCTTAGCTTTTACAAAATCCTTTTTTTCCCCTTAAGCTGTCACATAGCAGCACAGCTGCAGTGGCACTATGTGCACAAGGCCATCATACGTGAGGAGTAAATTAGGAGCTACTGTTTCCATTGCATTCAGATTTCCTATGGCTGTGGGTTTGTTAGCATTGGTAGACTGTAATTGACAATTGGGGGGTTCGATTTAATTATTTGATTTGAATGTTTCCTAAGGCCTTTAAGAGTAGTTGTAGAGAGTATAGAACACTGCTGTGAACGCCAATAGCTGTTATTCCACTGTCTGCAAGCTGACTACAACACACTTTTTTTTGGCAACAGAGATCTTTCAAGTTTCACCTCCCACACTCTCAAAGCAGTAGTTTCAACTTGCTGTGACTATTGGCAACATCAATATTAGCATCAGGTTAGGGTTAATAGAATCATAGAATCGTAACATTAAAGGAATAGAAAAGATGAAATGAAGCTAACTTTTAGAGATAAAACAATGTCTAGTTCAGGCTTACATAAAGCCTCGGGTGAGAGAGAGGGCTCCTAAATCCCTTTGTATTTATTTATTAAAGCCAGAGCTGAGTTTATGCTGAAAGCTCCAGAAACCTGAAGGATGACACCAGGAGAAGGAGAAGGACCAGTAAAGTATTGTCCTGTTAGAGGTAAACCCAGGTCAGTTTCTTCACTCAGAGCAACCTGTGCTCAAGGGAAGGATGGCAGGGGGTAACAACAAGAGACCAAGGTAGAGATGATTATTTCTTTTGGCACCAGTGCACTGTCAACTTCAACTTTATGTGGAACTGTAACATAGTTGTATTTGGTGTAAAGGAAATTGTCCTCTGAGGATTAAGCAGAAGAGAAAAAACACGTTTTCCTCTGTTTTACATAAGGTGATCACCAGTAATTCCTCTGGTTGGAAATGTATTGTTCTGAAGTCTGATTTCTGGGTCAAAAGTATGTGTTTTTGAAGACTTTGTTTCCATAGAGGTTTTTCCTTTAAGGAGAAAGAAGAGGGACAGAGCATATAGACACATGTGCATGTGCATCTGTGTGTGCTACACAACCACTTCGCACCTTGGTACTCAGTTGGGCTGTTCTGGGGTATAAATGGGGAAGTGCTCTCTTAAAAAAGAAAAATACATGACCTGAAATGGGTGGTTTCAAATGTTTGTCGCTAGCTAAAATAAACCAGCTCAGTGTTGTTTGACCTGATAGAGGTTACATTAGACAACAGTCCTGCCAAAGTTTAAGTGGAAGAGTATTCTCTGCCTTGTAGGGTGCTACAGCCATGAGTTCTCTCCTTGTAGAGTGCTGTGCATCAGACAACAGCCCTTTATAGGAAGGTGCTTTAGCTACTAAAACCTTTCAATGCACATTTCTTATGTTCTTACTGAGCATGCTGGATGCTTGTTTTTCCATAATAAAACTGAGTGAGGGGTATGCCACCACAAGTCATTTCTTGAATTGTTTATTAGATGTCTGCGCTGTGAATGGCTGATAGAGAAGTAAAAATTGCTGCCTTGTTATGAAGAACACACTTCTCAATCTACCTTCCCTCATCTTCGACTTCTAACTGACATTTTCAGCTATTTTTGTGTGTGTTTTTAAGGATTAAAAGTTAACATTATCTTGCATATTTCTTCCTTTGGTTTTGTTATGTTAAAACCTACAATTACTTTATATGAAAGATTAGAATCCTAGAATACTGGATTGGAAGGGACCTTGAGGATCATGTGGTCCAACTGTTCTAGGCAAAGCATGACCTGTCCAGCCAAATGTTACAAGTGTCTTTATAGTACTTTTAAGGTGTCCTTGTGGTACTTACAAAATCTATTACAGCTAAATGTAATATTTTATTCAGGTATTGCTGTGCGTGTTTTTGGCTAAGCTGCATTTTAATTGAATGTCACCATTTTTTAAAAGCTTTATTTCAACACATAATGTCCTTGACATATGTAATATCTTATTTTTATGGAGCTATTTAACTTGTAATAGAAATGCATTGATATGATACAAATTAATAGCAGTATTTATAATTTAGACAATCACATTAATATAAGGGCACTAAGTTACATTATCTTATTGCAATAATGTTGTAAAATGATACATCTTATTATCACATTTACTCTGCAGTTTATTCTATGTTTGACATTTCACAGTGGTCAATGGACATTCGACAATGGTCATACAGATCAGACCACTGCCCAGTGTTCATCAGATCATGTGTACTTGAAGAGAGTGGTGGGTGCTGTCCGGGGTGGTCTGGATCTCTTCCAGTTCCCATGTTTTTACCTTCACCTCCCACTCTTCCCTTTACTTTTTAATCTTCCCCTCCACCTCTTCTATTTTCAGTCATTATTTGTTCCTTCCTGCGTTGCTTAGGGAGGACACTTCAGCCTTGGGAGCAGGCTCCTGTTTGTCCTGAAGAGGAGACTTAAAGGAGCAGTGGCCAAATAAGAATGTTTCTGAAAGACTGAAAAACAGGGTAAGTATGTGGAATACTTTCTAGCCTCCATCTACCAAGTAGCTCAGAGACTTCTTGACCTAGATATAGTACCTGAGTATTAAGTAGCCCTCAGTGGTTTTATGTTCTATGAAGTTGTCCAGTCTCTCCTACTGCTTCTGCAAGCTTTTGGCTCTCACCATACATTTTGGCAAGTGATTCCTTAAATCTAGTCTGTGCTACATGAACAAAACTGTTTCATTTGTTTCCAGCATAGCTCCCAATAGTTTAATTTGATCCCCCATGGTTTTTGTTTTGGAAGAGGTGATGAATACTTGGTCTCTGTCCAACTTCTCTGTACCACTCATGATTTTGCAGATCTTTGTCATGCCCTTTTTGAGTCATCACTTTTCCAGACTAGTGAACAATATGTATTTGACATGTTTAAAGATAAAAAAAAAGCTTATAAAAATGTTTTAAGACTCTCAGAATACGCTACTGCATATGAAAGACATCATTCATTCTGTAGAATGATTGGCAGTATTCTGGTTTGCTTTGTGCTTAATAGATGGTTGAGCTATCTGCTTTTATGTTTGGTGTGCCTTTATCATCACTAGCAGGGGACTGTCCCTTTACTTGAATGGTAGTTATCCTTACTATAATGAGGTCTGCCAGGCTGTTCTGCAGGCAAACAGAACCACTCAAATAAAACACAGCACCAATAATAGGTAGACATTTCCTTCTTCCCTACCTAATATCTTACTGGAACAGTAATAAACATTTAACAAAAACAGACTTTTCAATGTATTTTAAAAGGATTGACAATGAAAGTAATATAATTCTATCTGCTCTCTCTAGTTACCATTCAGAAAATGACAAGTTCATTGCATCTTCTTGTAGATGCAAAATCAGAGTATTTGCTGACCTTGGAAGGAAACCACAATCTCAGAACATGACAGTAAAGTAGAAACGAGCAGACAACATCAACTTGAAATAATCAGAATTGCACTGGCAATGTGCTACTTGGAAAAATCCAGCAGTTAATTTAAATAATTTTTTGGGGTGCTTTGGTAAAGATTAGATTATATTAAGGGGAAAATACTGTGATCATGGCTTTTGTCTTTTCTAATAGAGGCATTTGGCTCTTTGCTTATTTTTCTCATAGAATCACAGCAAGAATGAGGTTGGGTGGCATCTGTTGGGATCACGTAGTCCAACACCCCTGCTCAGCCCCAGTCACCCTGAGCAGGTTGCCCAGGACCCCGTCCCATCCAGTTTTGAATATCTCTAAGGAGGGAGCCTCCACAACCTCTCCAGGCAACCTGTGTTCAGACACCTTCACACAAGTAGAGCATTTTCTCATACTTAGCCAGGGTTTCCTATACTTTAGTATGCCTCTTGTCCTGCCTGGATACCACTGAGAAGAGTGTGGCATTTTTTTTCACTGAAGGTCAGTTGTAACAGGAAGGACTGACAAGAAGGCATGAAGCGCTTCGGTCTGTTCTGTGTCCTTTGTCAACCGGTCTGCATTTTCCCTACACTTCTTTTGGCTGCTGATCTACTTGTAGAAGCCCCTTGTTTGCACTTGGCATCCCTCAATAGTTTCAATCCCAGATGGGCATCGGTTTAAATGTAACGGGTAATTTTAGATAGACTTAGCTAATTCCAAAGCCTCTTAGCAAATTAGTCTGGCTCTAGCAGAGGTTGCCAGACACAGATGCTACTTGCTACTTGTTACCTGAAAAAATGGGAATATAAGAAATGCAAAATGGCAATTCCGGAACCAACACAATTGTTGCTTTGGATCTCAGTTCCATGAAGTGTAGAAAATCTTACTTTTAAATTAATTTTTGCCAGCAAAGCAAATCAAACTCTTCTGCACTGGGATAGCTGACAAAGCACTTAGAAATGGAAGTAACCACCCCTATGAAAGCTGAAGTAACTTCTTACCTTGTGGAAACTGCCTACCTCTGGGTTTTGCTCTTCTCTGTAACTTGTCCTTAAAATCATGCATAATACTTCCTGAGGAGACAAAATGTCATTGTTGCTCAGCTTAGCTGGAACTTATGTGACACAGGTAGCTTATTAGAATTAGCTTGTGATTAATAGAAACTTTGCTGACTATAAATGTTTAATTGATTTCTGACTGACAGTAAAAAAAATAGATGGTTCAGTGCTCCAACAGCGCTAGGTCAGAAAACTCCTTTGCTTCACAAATCCCTCTGACACATACTAAGCACTGAAAGTTACTGTTGACCACAATACAGATCTAAAAGCTGTGTTTAGAATCATGGAGTCATAGAATAGTTAGGGCGGGAAAGGACCTTAAGATCTTCCAGATCCAACCCCCCTGCCATGGGCAGGGACACCTCACACTAAACCATGGCACCCAAGGCTCTGTCCAACCTGGCCTTGAA
>WYDI02030331.1:0-18289 GCA_009867235.2 Psittacus erithacus
GGTGTTCTGGAGCTTGCCCCTGTTGCAGTGCAGTCTGGATCAGTCCGTGGCAGATGGTAGGGCTGTGTTTCCACCCCTGGGGCAGTCGGTTCCAAGTGTAAGGGATGCCCCTCCAAGTAAAAGTGAGCTGTGGCCTGCACTCTGCTGCCAGAGGAATTGAGAAGAATGCATAGGCAATATCAGTCGTGGAATCCCACTTGGCTGCCTTTGACTCCAGTTCATGCTGAAGTTCTAGCATGTCCCCCCCACATGTCCATGTTCTAACATGCTAGCATGTAAGGAGCAGGGAAGGGGGTGAAGGAAGGTGGGGGAGTGAGCGAGCGGGCTGCGTGGTTCTGGTTTACAGCTTGGCTTAAACCACGACAAGAACAGAGGGAGCTCTTTGCAGTCTGGGGCAAGTTACTATCAGAAGTGCTTTGGGATTTGAGGTGGCTGAGCGCTTGGGGCCAGACTGTGTCTGCCAGATGGTATGGACACCGGCAGTGCCTCCAGCACCCTCCTGGACTTACCCCAAGAGGAAGGGTGGCTTGGTGGACCAGCACAAAATAAGAGCTGTTCTATCTACTACCATTGTTGCACATGATTTACTTGGCAGAGCATGCATGGTTTTCCAATTTTAGCTTTAAAAGCTTTAAAAGTAAAACCAAATATAAGTATTGCCGTTGTTTTACAATAGGAATGTCATGTACCAGTATAGAGGACTGAGCAGCATCTTGCCTGGACAAAATTCAGTTTACAGCAACATGCATTTGAAAATCAAAAGAAAAAGTGCTGAATAATACCCTGCTCACTCTTTCTTTCATGTGTCTTCTTTTCGTCCCTCTCCATTTTAGTGGCCAATATTCCCTTGCTGTTGTTAACTTGAAAATACAGTCCTTGGGGCTGCGCTCTCTCAAGGAAATCAGTGATGGAGATGTTGCCATTATGAAGAACAAGAACCTCTGCTATGCTGACACCATGGACTGGCAAAGACTGTTTGCAACTCCAAGCCAGAAAACAAAGATTATACAGAACAGGAATAAAAATGAGTGTGGTAAGTCAGCACTGCCTTCCTGCTCCCTGTGGAAGCCTGTGCTCAAATGCAAGACTAATTTGAGCAAGGCTTTTTTCTCTTTGTTCCCCTGGATGCAAAATTCATCAGTGATACTGCTTTAATGAAGATGGTGTGGGAAAAGTGGGATTTTTTTCCCACCAAGGATGTGGACTTCATCATATCCAGCAGATGGGAAGGAGCTTCCTCGCCGCTATGGTCATAGTGAATCCACATAGGTTGAAGGACACAGAAGTTAACCCCAAACATTGGACTTTTTTGACCAGGTTGAAGCTGTTGTTCAAACTTTTTGACTGCAGTGGTCCCTGCACCAAAATCTATTTACTTCTCTTTGCAGAATGTGAATTTGTTGTACTTTGGAAATTGATAGAGAATCCTAGAATGGTTTAGGGAAGAGACCTTAAAGCTTATCCAGTTCTAGCCCCCTGCCATGGTCAGAGACACCTTCCAATAGACCAGGTTGCTCCAAGCCCCGTCCAACCTGGCCTTGAACACTGCCAGGGGTGGGGCAGCCACAGCTTCTCTGGGCACCCTGTGCCAGTGTCACCACCCATTGTAACTATTTCTTCCTTGTACCAAATCTAAATATGCCCTTTTACAGTTGAAAACTGTTGTCCCTTGTCCTGTCACTGCAGGCCTTGTAAAGAGTTGTTATAAGCCCCCTTTAGGTATTGGAAGGCTGCAATAACGTCTCCTCAGAGCCTTCTCTTCTCCAGGCTGAATCACCCAAACTCTCTCAGCCTGTGTCCTGGTTTTGGCTGGCATAGAGTTAACTTTCTTCCCAGTAGCTGGTGCAGTGCTGTGTTTTGGATTAGTCTAACAACAATGCTGATAACGCACCAGTGTTTTCAGTTGTTGCTCTGTAGTGCTTGCTAAGTCAAGGACTCCAGTTTCCCATGCTGTGCCAGTAAGGAGTTGCACAAGAAGCCAGGAGGAAGCACAGCTGGGGGAGCTGACCTGAACTAGCCAAAGGGATATTCCATGCCATAGCAGGTCATGCTCAGTGCAGAAACTGGGGGGAGTTGGCCAGGAGGCTCCGATGGTTGCTTAGGGATGAGCTGGGTCACTGGGTGGTGAGCCATCATATTGTGCATCACTTGTCTGTCTTGGGTTTTATTTCTGTCTGTCTGTTGTCTCCCTTTTCATTGCAATTACTACTGCTATTATCATTATTACCGTTTTTATATTTCAATTATTAAACAGTTCTTACTGCATCCCATGGGTTTTACCTTTTTTCCAGCTCTCCTCCCCATCACACTGGGGGTTGTGAGTAAGCAAGTGGCTGCATGGTCCTTAGTTGCCTGCTGGGGTTAAACCACAATAGTCTGGTACTGGTTTAGCTTTGTTATACAGCTGTTAAGCTGTCACAGAAGAGTTCATTCTGATTTTGAAAGGCCAGAAATCACTCTTTAATTTCAGACTTTGGATATTAAGAGAAGTATGATTACTCCTTTTCTGCACCGCCAGGACCATTCATGTCTGCTTTGGAACAGATTGGAGAAACTGGTCAGGATGGAGTCACTGACAGTGATTTGTTTGCCCCCTCTCCTCCCTTGATATTCATGGCTTTTCTTGTCTCTCTTTCTCTCTCAGCTGCTGCCAGGCATGTTTGTGACCCCCTGTGCTCAGATGTGGGCTGCTGGGGCCCAGGACCCTTCCACTGCTTCTCCTGCAGGTATTTCGATCGCCAGAAGGAGTGCGTGAAACAGTGCAACATCCTGCAAGGGTAAGGTGTCTGAGAGGTGCTTGAGGTTTTGGCAATTATTTGGGGGTTTTAGTGTTTAAAATGTGTTGTAACTAGAAAGAAAACAAAAAATAGGGTCTCTGGCCACATGGGATTTCACTAGCTTTGCAGAGATTTTGTGTGAGCGCAGGACCTGAGGTACCTCTTCTTCCCCATGCAGCATTGCTTAGGATTTTGCTCCTGCCAAGAAAATATCCCCTTAAGCCATGAGGAGACTATCTGGAGACCCAGGGAGACTAAGCCTTGCACTTCTTTCCCATAAGAAATAACAGACCTTAAAGCCCTAGTGAAAATCCAAGCTATACCTGTCATGTCTAGCACATCAAGTGAGAGCCAGAGCCATTTGGTGTCATCGGGAGCTCAGTTGCCCCCTGAGCCGGGGCTTCAGCATGTGGTAGGGACTCATATTTGCTCAGATGAGCAGCTTGCCCCTGTACTTTGCAAAGTTACAGTCAAGGGAGAATGAATTTTCATCTGCAAAAGCACTGGGAGCGGCAGTTTCAGGCAAAATTACTGCTCCAGCCTCACTCAAGCTGACGAAAACACATCACTGCCTGTGTGTCAGGGCTGCGGCTAGGGTTTCCAGTGAGTTCAACAGGTAATGTAGGCAGGAAAGGCGCATCTAGCATGGAAAATTACAGGGGTATTCTTAACGAACCTTTCCAAGTTTGACTTCCAAAAACCATGAGTATTAAGCAAGTTCTTGACAGGGCACTGATGCCCCTTGATGATTGTATTTCTCTAGCAGCTTGCAGTTCGGCAGCGGTCTTTTTTGTAAGTGAATTCCCGCCAGCAGCTATTATGACCTGAAGGGCAGATCTGGGCATTTTTTGTGTCAAATGATGGGTAGATTTAGTTTAATTAATAACACCATTACTTGAAGTGGAATAGCTTTATTGCTATTGAAACCATCTGTTCCCAACTTTCATATTTTAATGATTCATTGTGTGTTGTAAAGAGGGCATGAATTTAATTATCAGTGCTTTGCTGTTTAACTTCCCTAATTATTATTTGGAGCCTTGGAATCACTTGAACTGTTTTTGCTGATCTCTTTGCATCTCTACCATTTAAAAGCCTTTGGAAATCATTGTGAATATTCTGTGTTGTTAGCTTAAAAGGGAAAGTAAACTGATTTGTAGTGTGTGATCTGGAGTGCCCTGTGTTTCACCGTCAACCAAATTTCCCTTACTCTTACCTCCTCTTAGTTGAGCAAAGCAAGCGCTACCGGTGTATCCAGAAGGGTCCCCCTGTACCCCCTCCTGTCCCAGCACAATCATCCCAATCTATTTAAGCTGGAAAAGTCAGGAAAAGGGGAGATGAGCAGAGTTTATCACTCACTATCAGCTTGGGGTTTTATTACTTCTTTCCTTCTTTCTTGTTTTCCAGAGAGCCAAGAGAGTTTGAAAGAGATTCCAAGTGCCTCCCCTGCCACCCTGAGTGCCTGGTGCAGAACTCCACCATGTACAACGCAACCTGCACCGGACCTGTAAGAGCAGATTCAGCTTAGCAAACCTGCACCTCAGACCATGTATTAATATGTATTTCCTGTGCTGAGATAATCCTGAGGTCTCATTTACACTTCTCGAAGATGGAGTAGAGATAAAAGGGGTTGGAAGTCAAGATCATGGGGCAGGGATGTAGAAACAGGAAAGGGAACCTTTTGTTTCTTGTCATCCATCATGCACATAATACAAAGTCTCAGGTATTGTTGGACCTTTCTGGTTTGTGTCTTTTAGAGAGAGAAAGACAGAGAGAGAGGCAAATAGAGGCTTACTTATGTATGTGGTGATACATAACTTGGCAAGTGTTTCAGGAACATGAAGCTAATGAAGTGCCAAGTTGGCGTGAACAAATTAAGTTCCCTTATTCAAAGGGGAAAAAAGCCCTGCTTAAAGTCATGGATTAAACCAGTAGCCTTTTGCCTTTTTGAAAAGCCGTGCTGAAATTGTCATCAGGACCAAACGCTTACCAAAAATTATGCAGGAACCAGTTTTTACTTAAAACCGTGTTCCCTCCTCTAACCATGATCCTACCTCTAGGAAACTGCAGTAAATACCTATGTTAAAGTAATTGCAGGTGTAAATTATATTCAAAGAAAGGCAATCAAAACAATTAGGTTTTCAAGCTTGTTTAAATATTTCAAATTCACACTTGTTTAAATATTCCAATTCATTCAAGCTCCTCTTACAGAAGTCAATGCAATGTAGGCTTGCTGGTCATCCAGTCTTCCTCACTTTTGTTGTTCTTTAATTTTGAGAACACTGTTTTGTGTAGTGAAATGTCCAGTTTGGCAACAGTACCAAACAGTTTCCTTTTAATCAGATCCAGCTAATATCTTGATTGTAAAGGTCTAATTCTCTTTTTTTAGGGGGTAATTGAAATCAAGTCTCGTGCTTCCATCACAGATCCTTCTCTGTGCTACTTAACCCAACTCCTTAAACACTTCTTGCTATTCCCTGCAGCCATTGAGTATTCAACCCTTGCCCATCATGAGTCTCAAGAGCCACTGCTC
This sequence comes from Psittacus erithacus, assembly GCA_009867235.2. Classification (NCBI taxonomy): domain Eukaryota; kingdom Metazoa; phylum Chordata; class Aves; order Psittaciformes; family Psittacidae; genus Psittacus; species Psittacus erithacus. The sequence continues at coordinate 5,308 of WYDI02030331.1, forward strand.
AGTAATTTGAAGCATTTCCATCTTCCCTTTTTGCTTAGACTACCATGGCCTCAGGGATATTATTAACATTATAAACTCCTGCAGGCAGTGACTGCTCCCTTGTTCCATATTTGCCCAGCACATAGAAATCAGTCTATTACAATGGCCCTTAGACTTTACAGTAATTAAAATAATCTTACAGCATGTCTTACTGTAGTCCCACTGAAACTGGCACTGTGGGTCAGGTCTGGTTTTCTCCGAAGTAGAATTTGACCCAGAATTGCTGGTTCCTCTGCTATAAAATACTTAGTGCATTCCTGGTGCTATTATAATCTAAATAAAAACATTTCAGCTAAAAATGGCTAAAGGCAATGCCTTTAAATACAAACTAAGTGCTTTTCAAAGTGAAAAAAAGCAACTTACAGACTCCTTGGGTTGCCTCCATTATCCCTTGCTTCTCCCTAACAAGTGAAAGAGCCCATGCTGAGAAACCAAGAAAATATTAATTTGAGGCCAGTACTTCAGGGAGGTGTCAGCAGGTCCAGGTCCATCATTCTAAATTGTGTGATGGTAGGTTGCAGCCGGGCCCTCTGCTTTTCAGCTTACCCTTTATTAAGATGTCACTAAATTATTCCTGTTTTCCAATGCAAAATGCAAGCTTTCCAATCAGGCAGAAGGCAGGGGCAAAAAAAAGCAGCTGAAACTTAAGACAATATTGAACATCAGGCTTAATTAAACACTTTAAACATCAGGTACTCCCTTTCACATGGTCCATCTTACAAGAGAGATACTTGCAAGAATATCAGGTAGCAAGGTAATAAAGCCAGATGATGCTGAAAACTTCCAGCAGTGAAAACCATTTAGATTTGTCTTGTGAATTTCCTCCTCAATAGGCTGGTGTAAGGGCATTACAAACAAGCTGTTTCTCTTTGCAGGGCCCTGACAATTGCATGAAATGTGCCCATTTTATAGATGGCCCCCACTGCGTGAAATCCTGCCCGGCAGGAGTTCTGGGTGAGAATGACACCCTTGTCTGGAAGTACGCTGATGGGAATGCTGTTTGCCAGCTCTGCCATCCAAACTGCACCCGGGGGTGAGTAAAACATGGGGGGAAGAAATAGGGGAACCAGCTTGAACTGAGCTCTTTTTCTTCCTGATGGTCCCATTTCAAACAACTGTGAAGAAGAAAGGGAGCGAGAAAGGTCAGCACACAGGTAATGTAAGCAAAGCACAGCAGACTTTGTAAATATGCAAAGTTCAGTGACACTTCATCTTTACACAGAAGGCAAAAAGGAAGAAAAAGGTTTTAGGGGTTTGAAACATGTTTGTTTGTTGATTTAAATAGGAAATTCCCTGGAATTTACGGAGCTCCTCACCAGTGATGCGTTTTTTGGTTCTTTTCCCACCTGGCTTGACGCTGGGTCCTCTGGTTTTGGGAGGATCATCAGTGACATCTGGTGGATGCTGAGCTCCCAGGGACCATTTTTCTCTGCACCTTTCATTTTTTAAGAGGGAAATCCCAGTGGGGTACCATAGTGGTTTTCTATTTTAGTATCTTCCCAGATGCTGGCTCTTGGTCTGAGTTTAAAGCCTTGTTTGCCTCTTGAACGTCACTTTGTTAATGGGCATCACAGTAAACCGAATCTGTATAAACCATTTTTTGTCCTCATTTGGTGGGGGTATGCTTAAACTGCCACATGTAACAAGCTGTAAATTGAACATGTATTTAATCTACATGACAGTAAGTAACAACTATGTCCTCTCCTGGTTTTCCAGCCTGCAAAGGACATGGGATGTTTAATAAAAGGTTTTAGGGATTGAGACTTGGTTGTTGGACTGCGATGCTTTCAAAGAAGAAAACCACCCACATTTGGCGTCTTTTCCTTTACAGGCCCTTTCCCTGTACCCTGCAGGTCTGTCTGATCCCAGGTCCTCCTGTAATATACCTGTAATAATTGTTGCAAGGGAGAAGTTATAACATATTCAGACAAACCATGATCCCATTGTACATTAGCTAATTCCACTGCCAGGTCATCAAAGAGCAGAGTGCCCAGGCCCTCAGTGTCATGGAGGAAAGGAGATGAAGGGTTAAGCCAACGAGTATCACCCTTTCCTAGTGGTCTGGTTTTCAGATGGTAGCTTTAACAGCCACGTGGGTTTGCTATGATTTACAGCAGTGCCCTCTCTTTTTCGTTACAGTTGCAGGCAAGGCTTATCAGGCTTCCCATCACACACCTGAGAACAAATGATCTCAGTTGAAACAGGATCTTAGTAACTTTACTCTTTGTTAATGACCTCAGTAGTGTCTTCTGATACAAACTGGCCACAGTGATCCAATATCCTTCTTCTAAGTGGCCACATCAAAATATAGCATAATGGGTAACCACATCTGAACAAGGCTTTCCACTGTGCAGCCTTAGTAGTGAGATCAAACACTAGACTCGAATGAATGCAAACTTGGAGAACATAATCTGCCAGACGTGCGTGTATTGAGGAGCCATGTGGTAGCTCTTTGTGCATCAGTAAGTCCCAGAGCAGACTTCATCAGAAAAGTCAATTCCTGCCTGGCTTTAGCAGAGGATGGGAGTACCATAGGGATCTGTTCGGAGATGAGTGGTAAAGAAATGTATTTTAAATTAGGGGTACTCAACATATGGCTCAGCGCATTTGGCCCTGTTATTAAGGCAAAACATAAAAAGTAGTATGAATTAATGAAAGAACTGGGCTGAGTTTGCCACAGTTATACTGTGGACATGCTCAATGGTACTGTTCAAGTTGCTGCCCAAATGTAGCAGAAGAAACAGACTGTATCCCTGAAGAGCTCAGGAGAGCTAGAAGAAGGTTGTGTTACTATATTTGCTTTGCAGATGAAACATGTGAGGCCGATGGCGTTGATGGGTAGGGAGCCAGTGTCAGAGATGTAATGTGGGAATGTGCAGTCTGGCACAGCATTGTCCCCTTGAAGGCAATCAATCAGTAATGCTGCTTACTTCTCTTCACGCCTTTCCCTTGTGCTGCGGGAATGGGATGTGTTCAGCAGTGGGTGGAAAACATCTGTCTCACAAAGTTTTCACATCCTTAGAAACCACACTCTCAGCAATTTCTGCATGACAAGAAAACAGCGCCTTTTTTCTGTCCCTGTCCAATTTCATGGCTAGATCCCACAAAATCTTATCAGCATGATTAAGTGTGCTGGCTTCAGGAGTCATGCAAGTAAGGGTTTCCAGGATCTGGCTCTTATTTTCTTTAGTTGAAGAAGCTGCAAGTAAAGAGGGCTGCTCTTCCCAGCTGAGCTTTGTTGTGAACTTTGGTTTTTTTACTTAGGTGTGCTGAGTGGTAATGCTTCTCTTCTTTTGTATCACTGTGAAGAACCCCATCTAGTCTTCTCTTCTTTGCTGAGTCGTTTTCTCAGCCTTCGTTAGAAAACAGAATGGAGGAAGCTTTCTCCTGCTCAGCCCAAAAGATCCCTTCTCTCCCATTTCTCCTGTAATCTCTTGAGGATTTTGTACAAGCTTCCTTTTGCTGTGCCTCTGGTACAGCTAAGAAAATATGCTCCGATGAAGAGAGCAACATTCCAAAAGCCTGGGAATTGTTCAATTTATAACTCAACAACTAATGACACACACCAGCTTAATTAATCTTCTCAGTGCTGAAGGATTTGGTTTTGCTTTGCCACTCTCCCAGTGTACAGGAATTCAATTCAGCCACAGCCATTGGGGTCGAAGAGCAAGGAGGAGAGAAACCACCACTGTAGTTAATAGCACTGGCTGATGCATTCAGCCTCCCCATTCACTACTGATACTATGTGCCTCACCAGTCTTCATGGTAGATGCCAGAGGATTTTAGGAGGGGATGTGAGAAAGCAGCCAGGGGGGACGAGAGGGAAGGTTGCTGCAGCACAGCACAAATGTGATGCCTTTGTCACATTCTGAAGGTTAATGAGAAAGAAAGGGCAGAGAAAGGTTCTTGTAAGGCTTTAAAAAGCCCAATGACTTTCAATTTCTTTTATGACTGTGGAGTAACTTAGGCTGTTATAGACCTCTCTGAAAGGCCATAAATCATAGCAACCTGGCTTACATCAAATTAGGAGCTATGAGTCGAGGAGAAAGTTGTTAAAATCTTGATGGATTTGGGAAATAAATAGCTATGTCTGTACTGGGACGAGTAATATTTACGTAGATAGATGAAATGCCGAGTTCAGGATGCAGTATTTTTCCAGGACTGTACACAGCACTAATTTTCCAATAAGTAGAGAAATATTTCAGAGACTACAACCACTGCTAGATTCCATCTGATATATCCGTAAGGTCTTGAGGCAGTTTATAACACAAGGTCACATTTCTCATTTTGGTTTCTGTAAGCAAAAGAAAAATGATTCAGGAGTGGAAAAAGTGATTGTTTAGATTCCATAAAACCTGAGTTACTTATGTTGGATGTCATCATAAAATTCCACAGTAAGAAAGATGGTTATGTTTAGTCCTGGATGGATATTTTTCATAGGCTTTGTTTCTTCTTAGACTTGTGAAATGAATCAGAAAATCACATGGGACTTGAAAAGCACAAGCTGATCTGTCGTTTTCTTCCCAAACACCTTTTTACTTTATCCCACTAGACTTGATATTGATGGGTTTGTGTGGGAAATAATTTATAAAGAGAAGAAGACAGATGAAAATCTACACTTCTCTTGCTTCTACTTTCTGGTGTAGGGAAATAACTGGTTGGTCATTCTTCAGACTGTAGATACTATCTCCTCAAGCCATTTTTTTTTACAGTAAGGAAGCACATAGAGGACTTGCCATTGTAAAGTAGCATGGCAAACCAGAACTTGTAGGACAAGAGAATTTGAGGGACCACGGTCACATTCTGGAATGAAGTATGGTCTTTTAAATTTAACATCCTTATGTGCAAGCTGCTCATACTTTGTTGTGTTAGCATGTAGAAATTCATATCTGGGTGGTAGAGCATGAATGAGATGAGGTCTTTGGTCCTAGATCAGTTTTCTGTTAGGCACCCAAATAGAGAAGTCTAGTGTAGAACGAGATGTATCTTCTATGACCTTAAGCAGGCTGGTGGTTCTGCACTGCATGTGCAGCCTTTCCAAGCACGTGCTTAGTTACACAACTGAGCAAACAACCCAAGGAGACAGGGAACACTAACAAAGCTGGGCGCCCAGGATCCGGGAACCGGTATGCACAGCACTTCCAGCATGTCCAGGACACCAGGATGCACATTCTTGCATGGGAGCCCAGTGAACTCACAAGACCTTCCAGATGGTGGGTTTTGGAGCATTGTGTTGGCTCAGAAACAAGGTGAATACATGAGGGAAGATCAGAGTAACAAAAAGAAACAAACAAAAACACAATAAAATGAATAGTTGCTTCACCTCTTCCTCCCCCAGACCTAGAACAAGTTATGAGATAAGATCTCCACCTCTACCTGCCATTTTGGAAACCTGCTGGTTCCTCCTTTCAGCAAGAGGGAATGCAGAGCAGCTTTCCTGGCACAGGTTCACTCCTTACCCTGTCTTTGACCTCCTCTGGAGTTGGTTTTGGATGATCCATTTTCTTTAAGTCAGCGCAGGGAGCGGATACCACAAACTGGACTTTTCTTCTTGCTGTGTTCTGCGTTGCAGAGGTGATGTAACCCTCTCTGTAATGCTTTTCTTGCTCGGTGGATGCCACAAAGACCACAGTTTCCAAGAAGAGCATACATCTTGTAGCTCAGCAGCATTTAGGGAATGCATGATGCCTTTCACACCCACTAGACCATCAGGTGAATGCAGTCACTGTGTTTTTATCTGTATTGTTTTCTGTATTTGGGCTGCCAAAATGAATTTCATTTAAAACTCAAATGAAGGGTGAATGTCTTGTTAGTAGAGTTTATGGCTGTCTGGATAACTCTTGTTCCTGTTTACACTATCAACATCAGACCTTAGATTCTGAAATAAAATTACCGTTGACACATACCAACAAACTGTAGCTGAAGGGAGTGCTGTCAAATCCTGTTTTCTGATGGGACTGCGTACCTCCTACCCAAGTTCTCCATTGCAATAGAAAGTCTGGAAACTGGAATCTTTCACTTATCAAGAAACAAGGATCATGCAGAAGGGTCTGCAGTGACACGTTTCCATGTGGCTTTCTGCATTTGTGCAGGGGAGAGGCTACTTCCATCCTCCTCCACGGTCAGCCTTAAGCTTCTGCGCTAGCACAGGTGTCCATGCACAGCAGGAAGTCCATGAATTTGTGTGCCTGTGACACCCCCTACATGACATTCATGTGGTAGAGTATTATTCTACCGCATGATATAAAGTTGGTTTAAAATATTCTTTAAACTGAGTATGAAGCTACAACTGTGCCTCTAGATAAAAGATTTTGGAGCAAGGCCGTTGACTGATGTTTAATAGAGTGTATAACACTTATAAATTCCAGTGTTAATACTTGGACTGCTCTGAAACACAAACTTTTCAATCAGTAGCACTTTTCTTAGTTGGAATTATAGAATTATGTATGCCTGAGCTAATGCATTTGTGATGTTCATTTGTTTTTACAGGTGCAAAGGGCCAGGTCTTGAAGGCTGTCCAAACGGGTGAGTGTTTAATCTGCTACAATTAGCAACAGAGCTGGGAAGAATGCATGAGTGTTTACATTTCCATGCTAGACACTGCAGGGCTGGGACTAAAGTTAAGTCTTCAGCTCTGTACAGGGAAGTGACAGATTAGAGCAGAGAAAAATGATTTAAAGAACTGAGAAATATTCCTACTGACATGAGACTCCAAAACCTCATTCTGCTTAGCCTGCTTGTCAAGGTGAGACCTGGGATCTTACTGGAGAAGAAAAGGAGGAGCTAGAAAAAGAAAGGATTAAAGGCTAGTGGCAGAGAGATATTTAGGATTGATATGATTACCTGCATTACAGGGGATTCATCTCAAACAGGGTTAAGCAGACGTCCAGAATGTGTGTTTAATCAAAACCTAGGGCTTTTTAAATCTTACACCTAAGCATTATTTTGTCTTTCTGCATTCCTTTCTGTCCTCTAGCTCCAAAATCCCGTCTATCGCAGCGGGTGTTGTTGGAGGGCTCCTGTGCTTGGTGGTGGTCGGCTTGGGCATCGGCCTTTACTTGCGGAGACGCCACATCGTCAGAAAGAGGACCCTGCGCCGGCTGCTGCAGGAGAGGGAGGTGAGCGCTGCTGGCATGGCACGGTGGCAACACCGGCTGTTTTACCTGCTTTAATGGATGCCAGCCTGCTCACACTGACAACTAAAGCACCACGTATCTGCCTTGTAACTCAGCAAGCCCTTGGGTTGGCAGACATGGTGTCTGCCTCAGGAAAGAGGAGATGGGCATCTAACACCTTCTCACTTAATCTGAAGTCTCATCCCTCAGGATATAATTTTTAAAAGCTTTAAGGTATTTACATGTCTAAATCCCAAGGAAAATCATTGAGATTGTCTACTTGGAAAAAACTACACCTTCAGGATGAGGTGCAGTGTGTTTGCTGGTCCATGGCATCTTGCTGTGTAGACTCCCAGCTTTGAATAGTTTCTACCTCAACACAGTGCTTGAGGGTGCTGTGGCAACTTGGCTGCTTTTGAAAATTCTGCCCCCTTGATGAGACATATGTCTCATTTCTTCAGAAAGAAATGAGAGAGAAAGAAGAGGAGGGAAAGGAATTGAGGAAGTGTTCGTGTCTTGTGTTTGGTTTGCTTTTAGCACAAAAACCCCACAGAGCCATCAAAGTGGATGGTTCACACTGCTGGGCACAAACAAGGTTCCTACACTTTTTGTTTTCTGCATGGTTTTGTGTGTGTTACAACATCACCCTCTGGGTACCTCACAAATAAACAGCAAAATTCATTGTCCTGGTTTAAAGCCACTCTTTTATAATTAGCACCCTTCTTTTTCTAGTTCAGTCCAAGTAAATCATTAGCAAATTGTATTTAGCATCCTGCTAAAAGCCCAGTTGCAGCTCCTTTCTGTGCTCACTGGCTTCAGAGTCAGCTGCTGAAATCCTCAAAATCAAAGCTGTGCTGCTTTTAATGCACTACCTCACAGTATTTTACATACCACTATATTCTACAGTTGTAATAGTAGAGAAGAGTTTGTGCTCAGTTCATATTGTACTCCCCGTAATGCTCAAAATGACAGTATTTCATCAAGGCAGAAAGGTTGCTGGCCCACTAAAATCTGTTTGTATCAAGCTAAATACTGTTTTCTTCAAAGGTAAGGAAAAAGAAGCAGCACAAAGGGGAAAAGCTGACTTGTGCATCAAAAAAGGCTTAAATACCTCTGTTTGCAAGGCATTACTGCTGTTTGGTAATGAGACCTAGACCAAGTTTTTAAAACCTTGTTAGTAAATTCACCATCTCCATTGTTATTGACAAAAGAATCACTCTCAGAGTTTCAGTTGCCGCTTGTAAGCCCTGCAGTCTGGGGGAGCCACTGGTACCATGAGAGTTCCATCCAGTTAAACGAGAGCAGACCTGAATGGTTGTGAGTGATTCTTGCCCATTATTTAAAACATTTTAATAACTTATTCACAAGTTCCAAAAAAAAAAACCTTCTTTAGGATTTCTGGTAATTGCATTGTTCTTCTTGCCATGTGCTTCAGGGCTTTGAAGTCAAAGCCTTCACTTGAACAGTAGTATTCACTCATTCTCCTTCAAAATGGCAGTTGGCAATCTGTGATTGCTTTTACCTCTGAAATCTGGAGCAACTTGAGATATTTATTGCTGCAAGTCAGAGGGGGGCTGTCTTCCTTTAAACTTCACATGGAATAAAATGTTCATTATTTTAAAGGAAGGATTTACTTGCTTTCCCAAAGCATGCGGTTTGCTCTCCTCCTAGACTGTATGTCCTTCTAACATCATCTTCTCTCTGCCGCAGCTTGTTGAACCACTGACACCCAGCGGGGAGGCACCAAACCAGGCTCATCTGAGAATTTTAAAGGAAACAGAATTTAAAAAGGTCAAAGTTTTAGGCTCTGGAGCTTTTGGCACTGTTTATAAGGTAAGATACACCTTAAGAGAAAAGGGGTTTTTCTCTTCCCATTCTCATCTTGCTCCCTTATGCAGAAGCCACCCAAGCCGAGCATGAACTGGGAGTTGTGATCATTGTGATCACTAAACTAGATTTTATAGCATGTCTATACTGAGTGATAGAGAGATGACTCAGTCATCATTAGTTGAGTTACAAATTGGGTAACATGGGATGTTTTATATGACATGTTTTCAAGCCGTAGTGCTGAACCTGGAGAGCAAAGTTCTCAACTTAAAAACTACCACAGCCAAGTACACCCTGCTGTGAGTGTTAGGAAAAAACCAGTCAGTTCAGTGCTAAGCCATTTTTCTGTGTAGGCTGGGGTCTTGTTTTTATACTTGTCAATCTCTTTTATTAGAACCGATTCGGATGTGTGGAAGTGTCTACACACCTTCAACTGTGTAGGACCACAGGGTTTTTTAATCTTGGTGTTTCTTTATCTTCTGTGTTTTTTATTCACCAAGTTCTACTTCCCTGTGCTTCTCTTATTCAGGATATGTGCCAGCAGTACTGAAACAAAAGGTCATAGAATCATGTATCTCTTTATAAAGCTCCATTTTCTGAAGCAGCCTTCCAGCTATGGCTAGGAACTTCTGAAGTTCAAATCCCATTAACCTCTGAAAATGCACAGAGTACATTTGTTGCTGAGTACATCAGCAGTGTGTCTTCGCAGGGCCATGCTGTTCACCTGCAGCCTAAATGGCCTTCTGACACTGTAGTTGTAGAGCACGGAACTAGTCCATGAGAAACCTACCTAATACTGCGTATATTTGTACAGTATGGATGCCATCTTCTTGTCATGAGAAAATGCCAATTCTTTCATCCCAATATTTATAAATTGGAAGTGGCAAGGTTTTGCACATACAGTTGCTGTGATGTGCTAACTAATTAGTTTTCCGTCCACAAAAGTTGCTCTTTATGCATCTCTTGGGCTATTTATACAGGGATGGAAATGAACATGGGGTTTTTTTCCAAAAAAGATACTGTAGAGGTGACTGAAAGAGAAATACCACTCCATTAACAGGATTTGTTAACACCCGCAAGACTTTGTTCGCCTATTTTTTTGCTTGCCATGTCTTCCCGTTGCTCAGAATATTGTAAGTCTTCTCAGAAGGTGTAAAAGGTGTATGTAGTTGTGCGAATTAACCTGGTAGATATGAAACTGAGTAACTCTTTCTACTTCTTTTTGGTAGGGACTTTGGATCCCAGAAGGGGAGAAGGTTAAAATTCCTGTGGCTATTAAAGAGTTGAGAGAGGCTACCTCACCAAAAGCCAACAAGGAAATACTTGATGTAAGTTTTCGTGTTTGTTTTGTCAAGTTGTCAGTGGTCTGTGAATTGTCCTCTGTCACAACTAAAGGGATTTCAAGAGTTTGGGTGGGAAGAAATATTTTGCACCCAAAACTGAATTCTCAATCTAGAAGTTCCGGGCTTTGAAGCCCAGTCTGTGAAATGCTTTTGTGTCTCATATGAACCCTGTGCTCGCAGTCCAAATACTGGTGTAATACTCCTGGGGTATCACCTATGGAGAGTTCAGGACCATACATTTACAACTAATTCTGTTTTCTTTACTCTCATGTTTAGGCCTTAAACTGTGTCACATACATGTCACATACAGGGCAGTAAATGCAAGGACTGCATACTCTTTGGTGATATCAAAGTACTTCCTCTTTTCAAAGAAGCGTATCTCCACATTATCTTTTCTTTTCCTTTGGATTAGGACACTTAACAAAAGCTCTTGCTTTTTTCAGTCCTGTTCATCTTTCAGATTATTTCATTGGTGGAATTCTTTCTATATTTCAGATGAAAATTAAAACAAAAATACAAAACCAGTCCAAAGAAGTCAGGGATGACTCCAAAATCTCGTCTCAAAACAGATTTTGCTACACAACCAACTTTTCAAGGTCACTGAAACTTCAGCGATAATAATGTCCAATTAAAGATGATTTACCTTACAGAAACACGCTAGGTATAGAACAGGCGCAGCAGCTTTAGCTCATATAATCCAGGCGAGCTCTCGCTAGCTTTATTAGGGTAGGGCTAATTCAGAAGATTGTTGTTGAATACCAAGCATACTTGGAGCAGGTTAGAGTGCACCGCGGAGATTTCCAAGATAAATAGTTGAAACAAAGGCCCACTTTAATGTCTTGGGCTACTTAGAGGGACCCACGACCGCACAATAGCTCCCTTCTGCTCCCTGCGAGGAGGCGGTGGCCTCTTTGACTTTGCAGTATCAAATGTAATAGCCAGTGCCAAGGCTTGGACACTGTCTGAAAGCTGTGTGGCCCACACACCCACCCCACTCTTCAGCATCCCAGTTCTCGGCCCCCAGGTCAGCCCCATGCGGGCTGTGCGGCAGATGGGCAGTAAGAACAGCTCAAGCTCTGCAGAGTTCCCAATCTCCCTCCCCCCCTCCCCCGCTAAAATGAATACAATATGGATCTGAATCCCAACAGGAAGCAAGGCAAGGAACAGATGCCCTTCATCATTACAATGGCTTGGTCTGGAAGCCTAGGTTGATGAGCATGTTTTGGTCTCTGTTTACATCTGAGCATCGTGCAATGGATTTGAAGGGTTCTTTACAAAATACTGCTGCAGATATCTATGTAACTGAACAGCAGATTGTATTCTTGCTTTATCTTTCCTCGAACTAGCCCACAGAACCAGTGCTCTCTCTCTGACAGAGAGCTGTTTTTCAATGACCTGCTCACATCCTGCAGTAGGTTGAGGAGCAGTCGTCCAGTTCTACTGGCGATCATCTTTAACCTTGCTGCCTGGAGGCCACTTTCATCCAAAACAAGGACACCAAGTGCAGAATTAGCACCTGAGGAGAAGCTGCATTACATCATGTTTTGCTTAGGCTTGCAAGTCAAACAGCAATACCGAGGCCAGAAAGTATTGCTTAAGAATTGGGGTTGCTTATTTCTTGAACGTCATTGCTTTAATAACTTTGTTTAATAATAGTTCTTACCAGCTACACAACTACGTGACGTCTGTGGAAAGCTTGTTAGATGATGAGTAAAGGTCTATGGTATTTCTTCTCTTAAGCTCTTAGAGCAGATTTGCTCCTTTCCATGCCACAACAATCTCTTCAGTATGATTTTAGGCGTTAGGGGGGTGCTAGGTTAATGCTAAATCACCAAGGGATGATTAGTTGGTGTCTCTCCAGATGCTGAGTTAAGATGCATGGACAAATTCTCATTTTCCCATTGTGTTGGTTTTCAGTCAGATGACTTTAAAAATGTCTAAATGTGACATATTGTAAATCAGACACAAAATCAGTTAAAAAATCCAAACAACTTCAGCTGTAATTGTTTCCCCAGTTGGAATCCATTCTTTGAGCTGGCACTTGACAGTGGATGTCAATATAAATACACATCTCAATTATCAATCCATAAGTAGTTTTTGCACACAAAAAATGTCAAGTTGTGCTTTTTACCCCGTGGCCATGTTAAAGGATGTGTTCAGTGTGTCCGGAGTGTACTTCACCAGCCTCTGAAGGGAGCATCTCACTTTCTACGGAGGAGCAAAGGGAAAGGATACCTTAGCTCAGTACCTAAAGCTACGTAGGGTGAACCCAGGCTTGATGGAATTTTTTCACATATTTATGAAGCTCAGACCCAAAATTCCAGTTGACCAGAGGATTATGCTTGGGCTCCCACATTATAGGTACCTTCCTGGTATCATTTACATGGCTAAATGGGTCTGAAACAGCTTTTCCAACTGGGGACAACATTTTCACCACATGTATTGAAGCTTCTAAGGAGGTGAACTGATTATTAGTATGTTTGGTTTGACATCAACCGAAGAACATAATGATCAAGAAGAACATGGTCTCTTAAAAAGTCAAGCTGTCAGTCACATCCTAGATGACAACTCTTGACTTTCTGGGTGTCGTGGTTTAGGCCTGCCACACAGCCCACTCACTGCCCCCCCACCTCCTCCCTCGGCTCCCGGAGGGATGGG
>WYDI02030332.1:0-12978 GCA_009867235.2 Psittacus erithacus
TTCCAACCCCCCTGCCATGGGCAGGGACACCTCCCACTAAACCATGGCACCCAAGGCTCTGTCCAACCTGGCCTTGATATAAATAAATACATTCGGCATAAATACCCCAAATATTCAGCTGTTGAAATAATTTGCTTATATGTGACCCCTATTGATAATCATAAAATGAAACCAAACCACTCAAACCCCCATAAATCACTTACTCTCTGCAGGCAAGATCTGCAGGTACCCTGATGGGCTTCACAAGCATGTGCTGAATGGGGAAGAACCTCGGCAAAGACCCTTGGAGCCGCGGATGGAGGGGGAAGAAAGAGACGTGAGCAAGGGCTGGAGCCTCCTGCAAACAGCCATGGAGGAGACACAACAACAGCTGCAGAGAGAGGCAAGGGGTGAAGCAGGGGGGGCAGATTCAGTGCCTGCTCAGAGCAGGGAGATGTTTTCTTCCCTGTGAGGCGCTGGCACAGGGTGCCCAGAGAAGCTGTGATTGCTCCATCCCTGGCAGTGTTCAAGGCCAGGTTGGACACAGGGGCTTGGAGCAAGCTGCTCCAGCGGAAGGTGTCCCTGCCCATGGCAGGGGTTGGAACTGGATGGGCTTTGAGGTCCCTTCAACACAAACCAGGCTGGGATTGTGTGACTGATATTTAAGTTCCTACTTCACAATGCCCCCATTTCAGAGGGCTGAGGGGTCAGTACTTGAGAGCAGAAAGTCCTCTGTGAGGGAAGACTCTCACAATCCCCATGGATTCACATCCTGGTTGGGACCAGGAGCCCACTCCCTGGAATACCCGTCCTTACAACTCATTAACTCTTCCCAAAGGCACCTCATCCCTGGATGACCCTAGTCCCCCCAGCCACGCTCCTCATTGCCCAGACCCAGACAAGCGGGGCCAGGCTGCCCGTGACGCACCATGGCCAAATCCACGTCCAGGCTGTGCTGGGCAGCACTGGAGCCGCAGTGGGTACCGGTAGCGCATCCATGGTGCCACACAGTGTGGTGGGAGAGCAGCATGGCGAGGGCAGGGGGACGTGCGGAGGCAGCCCCAGCACAGGGCAGTGGGGACAGGCTGAGTGTGGAGGGAGGGAACTGACCCAGGAGCACCCAATGCATTCGGGATTTGAGGTGAGAGCCGGGAAGGGGCAGGGGAGAAGCGACCCGGTGTGACGGGCCCCATGGGACAAACTGAGGAACAGGGGAAGGAGTTTTGGTTTTAACTGAATTCTCTCATTTCATCACAGGGGCCATTTAAACGCTGCAACAAGGTCACTTTTCTCACTTACAGAGTCCCAGAGCCGTGCAGGTTCCTGTTATTAGATGCTTCCCACCAGAACGTGTCTGCTCGCACCTCTGTCACAGCTCACACAGCGCATCAGAGGGATGCTCACAACTGTGATCTCCAACCGCTGCCACTCCAGGCAGGTCTCAGACCCTTTCCCATTGCTCATGCTGTGACCAGCTACCCTCTGCCTGAAAACCTGGTGGCATTCCCCATGGCATCATCCCTCCTGCTGTACTTAGAGAGCAGCATCCCATCCATCAGCACCTCCCAGAACTCCTCAGCCACACTCAGACCTGATTCATGACTGATTCAGTTCATTTATAGCCTTGGAAGGTGAAGAACAGCTACAGGTTTCCTTCCTTCGCAGGTCACTGCTCAGCTGTCCACAGAAATCCCACCATCGCTGCACTCCGCTGCCCTTCGCTTCCTGAGCATCACCTCTGGGGAAAACCTGGACTTCATGGACTCCCCCTGCATCCCTCCCAACCAGCGCTGCAGGCGCTGAGCAGAACAGGGCACTCTGCCCTGTACTTCGTCCTCCTCATCCTCCCTCACACCAACCCATAGGAGATCCTGTGTGCTCAGGGACACCACGGTCCGTGCCACCAGATCCCACAGCCTGGGGCTCCCCCATGCCCAGGAGCGGGTCTGACCATCTGCCAGCCGCAATCCCCCATTCCTCGCTGCCAGGCTGGCACGGCCCCGGTGCCACTTTCCTCTCCCCAGCCTGGCGAGGGGCTTTGCCAGCTGCAAGTTAAAAACAACATATTGGGGTTTTAAACCCTCTGTAGGACTGTGATGCCACTCAAGGCTCCCAGCAGTCCCCAGGCTGCAGGACACCCCTTGCTCCAGGTGAGCATCCTGCATGGCCCCCAGCACTCCAGCACCCTCTGATCCCTTTTTATACCCGGAATGAGCCTCAAGAAGTTTCACCTGAACTTTCCACAAATTTTTCCTTGCCCTGCACAAAGCAGCAACCCGAGCACTGCCCGCCTCCCTCATCCTCTGCTGCCGAATGAGACGCACCCGGAGGAGGAAGGAAGGAAGGAAGGAAGGGTGGGAGATGAGGCTTTTCTTCCCACTTGAGAAGGTTCACAGATCCAGGATCTAAACAAACAAGAAGCTTCAACCCCCACAGTCACCTCTCCTTTCCCAAAGCCTGGGATACTTAGTGGAGAACACAGTTCAAGTGCTCAGAGGAGTGGGACGACCGTGACAGGACGAGGGCACCGCAGAGGCTTCGTGCTTGCCAAAGGTTTTACACATGACGCTTGCACGTTGTTTTCATTAGGAATACGTTCCTGTCCCTCTCATGCTGGGCAGAGCTGAGGGTAAAGTCCAGGGGAATTTAAAACTCTGTTTCTTCCCCTTAACTTAAAGTTTGGGGGAAAACCCCTGTGTTACATGTTTGGAACAACAGGGAGGGATCCCGCTCCTCCATCCAAACCAGGGTCAGAAGAGCTGCAGGAAGAGCGCCTGAGTTTCTCAGACACAGAAACGGCTCCAGCAGGAGCATCTTTGCCGGCTGAATTCCTGCCCCACACCTGAGGGCAGGAGTGTGTGTTTTAGGGAAAGGCTAAGGATGAGCCAGGTCCCTCTCCCAGCACAAACACCACCGCGACATGCAGGGAAGGAGGAGAGATGCACATGGGGTTGGGGGAGGAAAAAGTGGGTCAGGGACAAAGGGAAAAGGCTTATCACCAGATCCCAGCCCTCTGTCCCCAAGGTCAAGCTCAGGGACCTCAGCGGGGACCATGACTCATCCTGAAGGCTCTTGGCACATCCCAGCACCATCCTTCACCACACTGCGCCAAGCACACCCTGGGACAGTATCTGGGATGCCTCACGTGCTGCCCCTCATGCTGGTGTGCCCGCACCCGGGCAGGGGTCCTACTGGCAGGGACAGAAGCTGTGCTCATGGGTCAAGGGGACCCAAAACCAGTGGAGGGAATACGGCACTTCCAGCTGCATGGCAGAGCAGGATGGTGGCCGCGCTCCTCCCTCTTCACACTGCGTTTCCTGAACTAGTTTAGGAGCAAAACACCTTCTTTGGATTGAGGTCCAATGAAACCAACTGAAAACACGTTACTGGAGGTCAAACCCAACCCGGCCAACGCCATACAGAACAGATGCAAGGAAGATGCCTCAAATCCCTCTGCTGCAGGTACCCGCATCTGATCCCCCCAGTCAGCTCCTGGGTTCAGGCTGGGGACGTGCCCCGAAGGGCAGCACAGCTCAGGTTATTGCAGTCTCAGTTATCAGGTGAGAGGGATGGGTTGGGATTGCTGCTCGAGAGGGCATCCATGGAAGCCCTTTGCAGCAGAAGAGCCCAGCCCAGCCCAGCCAGACCGCGGGCTCTCCTGGTGTTGGCTCTCACCAAGGGGGATGCACAGGGGTCTGGTCCCAGCCCTGCATCCCACTGCAGCCCATGTCTGGAGTTGGGTACCCCAAGGCCTCCAAGGGGATGCTGAGAGGAGAGTCCCTGGGAAAGCCAAGGGTGAGAGGCTGCCTCCAAGCTCAGACCCATTTGTTAAACTCCTGCGGCCAGCCCAGGCTACCTGCACCAACCATGCTGAGACCAGCACCACTGGAACATGCAGCACCACCGGGCTGGTTCCAAGCAGCTGGAGGAGACCCCGCCAAGCTGGGGTTGGGACCATGGTGTGGGACTCTGTGAGTTCACACACTGCAGGACCCAGACTGGGACCAGGCTCTGGGATGCACCTTCCCCTCCCAGCACAGCCCTGCCTGCCCACACAGCATGCAAGGAAACTACTAATGATTGACTTATTAATTAATTATAACTAATTTAACCACCGCATCCTGTTGACTACAGGAGCTGCACAAACAGCGTTTCCCGAGCAGGGCCACAGCAGACAAAGCAGCCCCCGGCCCAGCAGCAGTGCTGTGCCCCCTTTCGTGAGATCCCCCGTGGGGCCATCGTGGGGCTCCAGCCCCAGGAGCTCTCAGGGTGCCTCTGTGATGGACCTGCCCGGTGGGGACAGGGCAGTGGGGACGCACAGAGCCACCCCCAACTCATCTCATTCCAGACCCCCCCCGCTGCTGTGTGTGTGGGGTCACCCTGGGACGCCTGGTCCCTTCTGCCTCGAAACTGCCCCCGGACTTGGGGTGAGGTCCAGACGGGGCCCTCGGGCTTTGTCCCAGCCCTGAAGGGGGAGAAGCAGGGGCCGAGGATGCGGGGGGCACCCCCAGGGTGCTGGCGGCGCCCCTATGACACCCCCCGGGCACAACCTCCCCCCCGCTTGATACCCACGTGGCCCCCCACCGCCGCGCCCGGTACCCCGGGAAACGGGAGGGGTTGGTTCGGAGGAGGCGCCCCCGTGTCCCGGCGCCGGCCCCGCGGCCGCGCCGCCCGGGCCCCCCCGCGCCGCCCTCCCGCAACTTCCCCGGCCCCGCGGCCGCCGAGAAACTTTTGCGAGCGGCGACCGGGAACTTGGCGAGGAGCGAGGGGGCGGGCACGCGCGGGGTGGGCACCGCCACCGGGACCCCCCCGGGTGCGCGTCTGTGTGCGCGTCCCGCTCTGGTCCCTCCCGCCGCCATCGCGCCCGGCTCGTTCGCGGGAGAAGGCGGAAGGGAACGGGAAGGAAGGCGGCGGCTCCCCGCGGCCGCGGACCGGCAGGGGGAGGGAGCGGGGGGGTTGGGGGTGTCCGGTCTGCTCCCCCCCTCCCCGGTTGGAGCGGGGGGTCCCGCGGCCGGGACTCACCGTGCGCTCCGCGGGGCGGCGGCGGCGGGTGCGAGCCCGGCGCTGGGTGCGCAGGAAGGAAGCGGGAGGGACCGCGGCTGACGTGAGGGATGCGGAGCAACGGCTCCTCCTCGCCCGGCCCCGCCGGCCGCCCTTTATCTCCCCGCCGTGCCCCCGCGCCCCTCCTGGTTCCCCAGCACCGTGACCCCCCTCCCGCACCCCCTCGCAGGGTCCGCCCTCGGTACCGGGTGCGGGGAACAAAGCTGCGGGGCGCGGCTCGGCTGTCGGTAACGGGGATGGGGGTGTCCGATGGGCCCCCCCTAACCATCCCCTTCGTGGTCCCACTGGAAAGTCCTGGCCCCTTGGTTTTGAGGGGGGATCTCCCCATAAAAGGATGCTTGGGGAGTCACGCTGCATCCAGGGGGGACCCGGTGGGCATCAATGGTGATAGGAGTATGGGAACCATGATGTACACCCCAGAAACCTTGGGGGATCAAAGCAGCTGGAAACAGCCTCCCCAAAAAAAGGAATGAGTGGGATTTCGGATGTTGGGGTGCTGGGGGGATGCCGCGCACTCCCAGATGCTTGATGGGGCTCTGGTGGGTGGGAGAAGGCAGCAGGTCTGGGGCTGTACCGAGGGTCTGAGAGCAGCACTCTGGCTCTCACTGTGAGGAGGATGAGGGGCTACGCCTTGGGATGAAGTGCACATGGAGGCTGCTAGATTCGGCTGAAGCAGTGAGAGGATGGAGATTCTCATTTCCATGGAAGCAGGAGGAGCTGGACAGACGGATGGCAGCAGAGTTAGTGTAGAACCGCAGCCCTTTGTCTGGCACCTGCTGCTTGGCTTCAGTTTGGGTTTTTTCTTGCATTCTTGGACGAAAATCACCCTCACCAGTCCCCTTGAGCTGCCGGTGCCTACAGCATCCTGCACCCTCCAGCCACGCGTCCCCCAGCCCGTGGCTGTGCTGTGACCGGCAGGGCAGAGACCAGGCCCGGTGGAAATAGCCCCTGGAGCCTGGTCGCAGGAGCCTGGTCCCCCCAGGAGCCCCTGGAGCCTGGTCGCCCCAGGTCGCAGCTGTGCCCTCCCCACGCCTCTCTGGAGCCCGGTCTGCGCCCAAAAGGTCAGCGAACCCCGAGGGCTCGGAGCCAGCCGTGGTGAGAGCCGCTCCTTTGGCGTCCCGGCAATGCTCCGGCACCCCCGGAGAGGCGAGGGCGGGCACAGGGAATGCCGAGCAGCGGCAGGAACGGGCTTGGCACGGCCATGGGCAGTGCAAACCGGGGCGGTGGCGATGGGAGCACGCAGCAGCCAATCAGGAGAGGAAGACTGCAGGAGCTGCTGGAGCCTCAGCCAATGGGGACGTGCAGACACGATCCCGTCGCTGCTGCAGCCGATCCTGGAGGCACAGGGTCATTCCTGTTGGAAAGACCTTCGGGATGATCCAGTTCCCCGCTCCCAGCACTGCCAGGGCCGCCACTGACCCAGTCACTAAGGCCGCAGCTGCCGGCTGCGCGAACTCCTCAGGGTGACTCCGGCACTGCCCTGGGCAGCCGGTCCCGATCCTGACCCCCCGGTGACCGCCCCCAGCGCGCACAGCCCCGCAGCCCCCCCACAGCTCACCACGGAACAGCACCCAGCTGGGGCTGCACATCACCCAGCACAGCCAATCAGGGTGTAGAGAGTCAGTCCTAAAACAGCTCAGCCAATCAGAAGGTGGGGACACGATCCTCAACCAGTCAGCCAATCAGAAGGTGGGGGCATAATCCTCCACAGCTCAGCCAATCAGAACGTAGAGATTCAATCCTCAGCCATCTCAGCCAATCAGAATGTGGGGTCACAATCCCCACACAGTTCAGCCAGTCAGAATGTGCGCACGTGATCCTCGCACAGCCCAGCCAATCAGGACACAGAGATTCAATCCTGTCATGGTTTAATGCAAGCCACACAGGCTCTCACTCACTCCCCCCCCTTCCTCCCTCAGCTCCCAGAGGAATGGGGAGGAGAATAAAGAAGAATACAAGTGCCACAGGTTGAGATAAGAACAGTCTATTGACTCGGGTATAACGCAAACCACTGCTGCTGCCTCCAATAATAACAATGACCAGGGAAACAACAGGAGGAGAGAATACAGCAGCTCACCACTGACCGGTACCCAGCCCCGGCCCAGCAGCGATCCAGCCCTTCTGGGGAGCTGCCCCCAGTTACATCCTGGGCATGACGCGCTGTGGTATGGAATAGCTCTTTGGCCAGCCTGGGTCAGGTGTCCTGCCTCTGCTTCCTCCCGGCCCCCCCTCCTCCCCGGCACAGCATGGGGCTCAGAAAGCCCTTGGTCAGTGCAAACATTCCAAGCAGCAGCTACAAACATCGGTGTCATCAGCGCCGCCCCCAGCCCGGAAGTGACAGACACAGCGCTGCACCAGCTGCTGAGCGGGGGAAAATGGCGGCTGCTGCTGAACCCGGGCCCGATCCGCTGCCAGCGCAGCCAATCAGAACGTGGGGACACGATCCGCTGCCACCACAGCCAATCAGAACGTGGGGACACGATCCGCTGCCAGCGCAGCCAATCAGAACGTGGGGACACGATCCGCTGCCACCACAGCCAATCAGAACGTGGGGACACGATCCGCTGCCACCACAGCCAATCAGAACGTGGGGACACAAGCCTCACACAGCTCAGCCAATCAGAACGTGGGGATCCATTCCTCACACATCTTAGCCAATCAGAATGTGCGCACATGATCCTCACACAGCTCAGCCAATCAGAAAGTGGGGACACAATCCTCACACAGCTCAGCCAATCAGAAGTTGGAGCCTGAATCCTCACCAGCTCAGCCAATCAGAACCGGGCCCCGCCGATGACCTCTGACCCCGCGGTAACCCGGAAGCGCTGCCGCTTTAAGAGGGGGCGGGTCCTGCGGCCGAGCCCCGCCCCCGCGCTGCCGCAGTGTGTCCCCGCGCGGCTCCCGTCGCTCTCCTGCGTGGGCGCCCCCTGGCGGGCCCGGGGCAGCCGCGTCCCCGTCCTCACCGCCCGGCGGAGCCCCGGGGCGCTCCCGCGCTGTCGCCGGCGCCGCTGGGGTGAGGGCTCCCTGCGGCCCGGCCCGCGCCGCCCGCCGCGATGATCAACGCCATCCTCGTGTTCAACAACCACGGCAAGCCGCGGCTCGTCCGCTTCTACCAGCACCTGGTGCGGGGCCGGGGGGGGCTCGGCGGGAGGCGGGCGGGGGCGGCGTTTGTCCGCCGGGGCTCCGGGGAGCGGGTCCCTGCCCCTCACCCGGTGCTGGCGGCGCACGGCGCCCCCGCAGAGCGGCGCGGGGCAGGGGCGGGGGTGCGCGGGCGCTGCTCCACGGTGCCCGCTCGCGGCCCCGCAGGCGGAGGAGGCGCAGCAGCAGATCATCCGCGACACCTTCCACCTCGTGCTCAAGCGCGACGATCACATCTGCAACTTCCTGGAGTGCGGCAGGTAACGGGCGGGGCGGGGCGGGGCGGGCGGCGCCGGAGCGGGGCCCCACCGCCGCCCTCCGTGTGCCCGCAGCCTGTTCGGCGGCTCGGACTACAAGCTGATCTACCGGCACTACGCCACGCTGTACTTCGTGTTCTGCGTGGACTCCTCGGAGAGCGAGCTCGGCATCCTGGACCTCATCCAGGTCTGTGGCTCCCCTCCCGGGCGCTGCCCGTGCCCTGCGGTCCCGGCCCCACAGCTTCGGGGTTTGCTGTCGCTTGTGCCTGCGCCCTCTGGGAGCGGGTGAGGCGCTGCAGAGCGCCCCCACCTGGGGCAGCGGGAGAAGTGAATGACAGTGAAATGCGTTAAGAGGCAGTCATAGGAGTGTTAAGTTTGGAAAAGACCCCCTAGATCATTGAGTCCATCCGGGAATCCCAGGCTGAAGGGACCTCAAGGACCATCTGGCCCAACCTTTGCAGGCACAGCATGACCCAGACTGGATGTCCCAGGACCCTGTCCAGCTGAGCCTTAACAGTGTCCAACGCTGGGAGTCACCGCTTCCCTGGGGAGATTATTCCAGGGGCTGGTTGTCCTCACTGGGGAAGTTTTCCTCTTGTGTCCAGCTGAAATCTCAGCAGTAACTTTGCCCATCACTCCTTGTCTTTTCCATGTGACTCCTTGTACAAAGGGAGGCTCTGTCTTCTTTGAAGCCACCCTTTAAATACTGGAATATGGGGAAAAGGTCTCCCTGAGCTTTCTCTTCCCCAGGCTGAACAGTCCCAGCTCTCTCAGCCTTTCCTCCCACACTTCCCAGCCCTCGGACCATCTTTGTGGCCTTTCCCTGGACCCTCTCCAGCCTGTCCACACCTTTTTTTTGTATAGCAGGGACCAAAACTGACCCCATGTTCCAGGGGTGGCCTGACCAGCGCCGAGCAGATTGGGACAATGACACCTTTATCTCTGCTGGTGATGCTCTTGGTGATGTTCTTCCCCCCCCTCCCCCCTGTTGGCTTTCTCTGCCGCAGCTGCACACTGGTCACTCCTATGGAGCTCCACAGCTGGGCAGATCCCAGCCTGTGCTGCACTCCGGGGTTGGGTTTTCCCAGGCATAAGACCTGACACTTGTTCTTGTTGAACTTTGTAAGGGTCTCCTTAGCCCATCCAGCTCTTCCTGCAGGGTGGATCTCACTTCCCAAGTGTCCATTTACCCACTCAGTTTGGTGGCATTGACAAACAAAATAGTACCAGCCTGGCACTGCTGGTCACACGGAAACCATGTCCCCAAGCACCACATCTGCATGTCTTTTAAATCCCTCCAGGGATGGTGACTCCACCACTGTCCTGGCCAGCCTGTTCCAGTGACAGGCTCTTGATCCTTGACTACCCTTTCAGTGAACAGATTGCTCCTCATCTGTCTATACCTGCCCTGGTGCAGCTTGAGGCCGTTTCCTCTTCTCCCATCCCTTGCTCCTTGGGAGCAGAGCCCAGCCCCTTCTGGCTCCATCCTCCTGTCAGGCAGTTGTAGGGAGCAATCAGGTCCCCCCTGAGCCTTCTCCAGACTGAACCCCCCAGGTCCCTCAGCCATTCCCCATCACACTGTGTTCCAGGCCCTGCACCAGCTCTGGTGCCCTTCTCCGCCCCTTCTCCAGCATCCCAAGGTCTCTCTTGTAGCGAGGGGCCCAGAGCTCCAAGTGCATTTGAAAGCAGTGCTCAGACACTGCGAGGCCATCGCAGGAGCTGGGTTCCTGCAGATTTAGTCTCTGCTCAGAGTGACACCTGGGATGCAGCAAGTGTGTGTCGGGGCTGTGTTTTATTCACTGTGGGCACTGGGGCTGGGGCAGGCAGCATCCTGTGGTGCTCTCGTGCACTCACCTCCCCTTCTGCATCCTCAGGTCTTTGTGGAGACGCTGGACAAGTGCTTTGAGAACGTCTGTGAGCTGGACCTCATCTTCCACATGGACAAGGTGGGTTGTAGGCTCCATGTGCTGCTGTGGGCCAGCGCCTGGCTGCTGCAGAGCCTTGCCCTCCCTGCAACTCCAGTGGCAGGAGCCAGCCTGGGGCTCTGGAGCCTTTCAGAGAAGCTCTCGGTATGCTCAGGATCACCTTTTGGGGAGATACTGAGATTCAGGTGGGGGAGTTGTCAGCCTGGGCTCACATTGTGTCCTCCTGATGAGAGATCTGAGTTGCTGGGCTCTCTTCTGAGCCCATGGGACACTGGTTTCATCTCTGAGTGCTTGCCCTGTTGCATTGCTGCTGCCAATGCTGGGTCACTGCAGTGAGTGCCAGAATCTGTTCTGAGGCTTCACTTGGTCTGCACAGGCTGCTGGTGGGGCTGGGCGGGCTCTGGAGCAGTGCAGGGGTGTCCTGCCTCTTCTCCCTGGGCTGTGGGACCATTGAGAGTCTTGTTGACATTTTACTAGAGCTGCAGGAAAAAAGGGAAGGAACAATGGGAGTGTTTGGAATGCAAAGTGCTTAGTAAACCTTGGGTTGAGCCTCTAATGGTTCCTCTTCAGCTGGACAGTTTCTGGGCGGGAACCTCTTCTCTTTGATCATCTCAGAGATGGAGCTGAAGATAGCCGGGGCTGCTTCGGGACAGGAGAGACTTGGCTGATGTGTGCTGGACTTGTGTGGCTGCTGATAAAGGTTTTCTTGCTTTGCTGGAGACAAAACATGCCAGCAAAAGGGAGGAGTGGAAAAAAACCCAACAAGGCTGTAAAATGTTCCCTCTGTGGCAATTCCAGCTCCTGAACTCTGGCAGAGGAGTGGATCAGCAAATCTTGCTGGCAGGGATCTGGGCAGCGAGCCTGCCAGCGCTGGAGAACAGAGACTTGGGTTTCGCAGTGTGCCTGCTGTAAACCCCCACAGTGCTGCAGCGCTGATTATCATGTCAGCAACAGGGCTCTCTCCTTCCCCGAGCAGACAGGAGAGGAAGGAGGAAGTTGGGAAGAAGGAGAGCACCTGTGGAGAAGCACCGGCAGCCACCGGGTCACCTCTGGCCACAGCTGAGGAGAATGCACTTTGGTTACTCGCTTTGTGGCGTGACCGAGACCCAGCAGCTTTACACTCAGCCCACAGCAGAAGTTATTCCCATGTTCCCTGCCTGTTTTCCCAGCAGGAATTGCCCTTCCTCTGGACCCTCCTGCCAGCAAAGGGCTCCAAGGAGACAGGAGGTTTCTGATAGGGGAGACGCTGAGCTCAGTGGCCCTGAGGTTCTTGCTACCAGTCAGGCTTGTTTGCTTTCTGTCCTGTGCTTCCGCTGCTTCTCAGCCTTGACTTTTGTCCTTGGCCACTATCACTTGGTCATCTCGTCTCTGGTTCTATATTTGACCTGTATTTATGTCTCCCATGTTCACATTGAGTGCCTGTGCTCCCGACAGCTTGGTTGCAGCATTAGGGAACACACCATGGGGTTTTCCATTACTGCCTTCAGATGCACCTCACGCTGTGCCCAAGGTGCAGGGTCCTGCAGCGAGAGCTGCTGCGGGTTTTGGGTCCGGCTCCTGCAGCTGGATGGGCCCCGGGGCTGTGTCAGCTTTGGGAGCAGCAGCCTCGGAACTGCTGGGATCCCTGTCACAAGGGGAGGCTCAGGGGGAGGCTGTTGCCCGGGCCCTGGTTGTGCTTCATACCCTGTGGAGAGCGTGTTTCGCTTAGCAGCTGCAGGGTCCCGCAGGGGACACGGTTCCTCGGGAAGGGCTGTTTCAGTTTGGAAAACAAAGCCTGCTTGGGATTTCTGCCCTGCTGGTTGTGGTCCAGCTTGGGCTGAAGCCAGATCTTGAAGGAACAACATTTCCTGCAGCCCAGATGCTCTCCTATTGCAGGAGCTGAAGTGTTTGCTGTGGCTGGGGCTGAGCTATGGGACTGCAGCTCCAGTGCTGCTGGTGCCCTGGGAAGGGGCTGTCACCCGGGCTCACCCTGTGCAGTGCTGGTCATGGAATCACACCTTAAAGCTCCTCCAGTTCCAACCCGTGCCACGGGCAGGGACCCCTTCCACTAGAGCAGCTTGCTGCAAGCCCCGTCCAACCTGGCCTTGATCCCGCACACGCTTCTGGTACCATGAGGAGGATGGGGCCTGCGGGGACATCAGGCTCGCTGCTGGCACAAGGCTGGGATCCCCTTTCCAGCAGGTTCTTTTGCTGGCGTAATTTCTCACAGCACTGCCTCGGCAGCGCTGGCTGCACAGAGCTCACAAGTGCAGCGTGCCCTCATGAAGCCATAAACCAATCTAATAACTTCAGTATCTTCCAGTAACAGCCTATTTCACGGAAGTAACAGGGATCCATAAATCCATTATCTGTGCTGGGTGGTGCTTGGGAAAATGCTGAGGTAGCAAGGAGGGCTGTGCTGAGCAGTGGGGCTGGAGGGGGTCACAGTGCCCAGCAAAGCTCAGTTGCTGCCCTGGGCTGCTCGTGTCTCCTTGGGCTGGAAACCAGGATGGGCCCTTGGGGCATCGCTGGCTGGAGACGGCAGCTCCCTGCCTTGAGACAGCTCAGTGTCATGGTCCTACCTTTCCTCAGAGAGAGGGGTTTGTGTTGGAAGGGACCTTAAAGCTCCTCCAGCTCCA
>WYDI02030333.1:0-77221 GCA_009867235.2 Psittacus erithacus
AGAGCATACGGGACACTCACACTTGCCCTTTCTTCCTTTAAAGTAAAAACACCAACAAACCCTTCATCATAATTTCAGTTAATTAAATTTCACAAGCATCCAGAGGTATCCAAAACAAAAGCAAACTTAACAAGTTATTCTTGGGTTTGAGAAATGTTATGAGAGCTCCACACTAGTCAAACTTTGCTCCCTCTGTCAAAAGACAGCAAGTAGATACACATATGAAAGTAATAAACCCTACTCCCATTCCTCAAGTGCTTAAAACAATCATGGCACTGAATGAACACTCAAAACTGCATTTTAAGTACAAAGGGTGGGAGGATATTTGCAGAGGACTGGCCGTAGCCAAAGGTACTAGTTTCTCCTCACCCTCATTAAAAATTGACAGAGAGGGAGACTTTTGAAGAGGGTGATTCACTCTTGTCTCCTCCTCACTGACACTGACTCCATGGGTTACAGGACCACTTGGGGAATACTGCACTCCCTCAGTAAAGTTTTTATCTCTTTCAATAGATTTGCTTCTAATAGCATCAGCCAGAGTATCAGGAAAGCTGGCATCACTGTGCAACCATCCTTCCTTCTCTGAACATTAGCAGGGTATTTAAGAGCTCTCTCTTGCTCTGATTATTTCAATTTGCAGATAACTTGACTATTTTAATCTATAACCACCATTTTAAGGCGTGCTCTTCTCCTTGTGGGATTCTCCAAAGACTTACATATTGGGAACGCTCAGAACTTCAGTCAGCCACTACCAGAAATTACTAAGCTCCAACACTTAACACTTTAACACTTAAATAGCGTTAAAAGGCGTCAGGATGTCAGACAGGAGTTTATCAGATGGCACAAACCACAGCTACATCATGCCGTCTTTCAGTCCACACTGGGTACTCTCCTCCTTGGCATATGGGGCTGCAGAACTGGGGAAGAAAGCTCAAGTCTTGCAGCACTGGTCACTTCAGGAGATAGAAATTACCAGCTCTACCTATAGGAGAATATTGTTAAGATTTCCTGCTCCTCTACCATAAGGCATGTTTTCTTTAGTGACAAAGCAGGGAGAGGGAGCACTGGACTTTTTTTCTGTCCAGCTTTGCTTTAGACAAGTAGATACAACACAATGATAAATGTATCCTAGAGATACTGCATTTCTATACTGGTATTCCTTTAAATGGGTTTCCAATTTCAAGTATTCTTAAGAAAAAAGCCAGCATAAACAAGACTGTAGAAGAGTTCCTGACTTGTTTCCTTCTTGCATCCTCCATGCAAGCCTTCCATTCTGTACACACACTTGTCAGGTGAGGGACAGGTCAGGGGGAAAACAATGATTTGCGAAGTTTCAGCAAAAACATACCTTTTGCAACAGTCCCTGGCTAATCACTCACTATTTTGTTTCCAGGACCTTTGCCCAATCTCACTGAACTCATTCTGTTTGTGACTGACAATAAAATATGCCCTTGGTTGTTTGCTCGCAAAATACACTGTCACCGTGCAGCACTAAGAAATTCCTAGACAGTTTGGTGAAACTGTTTCTATGATCCTGCATTACAGTACTCTGAAGTTTAGCTAGTCCTTCTTGGACATTTAACGTTGCTCCACATCCACCACCCATGTACAAGAATTCTCACTTTTGGCTTCAGTTCAGAACCAGTACAGTCTCTCTGTCTGAGGCCACTACAAGTTTTAACATCAGGTTGGAAATACAGAAAGGTAGGCATTTCTCTGGTTTAGGGGGTATCTGGTTGGTTGGCTGGTTGGGCTTTTTTCCTTTCAGAAATGCTTCCTCAACAAGACTGTTGAGTCTTCCATTAAAAAAAAAATAAAATAAAATAAAAACCCAATACAGAACAAAAAGCTGGGCTTCATTTTCTGCACAGGCAAAATTTGACAGGTAACCATCACAAAGACATCTGTACTTGCACAAGTAGGAGTAAGCCAGCTTAAGAGAAGTAGGGAAGAGTGTGTAGGAAAATACGACATGAATGATTCTCATTGGCATAGTGGAACAGAATTGAAGCAAGACCCTTGATGTTTACAGCTTTAATTGTAATTAAAGCAAGAATCAGTAATCTCTCTTAATTGTTTCTACAGAGCAAGCATCATCATAAAAACACTGTAACTAGGAAAAGGACTCCATGAAAGTAAATAGAGTTCTCAAAGAGAACATCTCCGTGTTTAAAACTTATTTAACTCACCAGAGTAGATATAGTGATGGGAGTGGGGTTAAGCCTTCAGGACCCACATTTCACTGTTTTGTGCACTGTTAAGAACTAAACCAAATTCCTGAAAACACTCCCCAACAGATTATAAATGTATCTATGAGGTTAGATCAAGAACTTAAACTAATTGGTAAGGGATCCTTTGAGGTCTTTACATCAGTTACCAAAAAACAACCTCCAGGGTAGAGCATACCTTTATGCACAACCTAAATAAAAACCCACCTCATCGAGTGCTCAGTAACGGGGGAAGGCAGGAAGAACAGATGCAGGAATTTCAGATATTTGTTAATTGCTCCTTGTTCTATCCCAATTAAAAAATATTTTCCTACCTCCAAATGTTTACTTAAGGTCACTATTTTAAATAAACCTGATTGAGTGGCATAGAGAAAACTGAAGTCCAAAGGTTGTTCTTTTTACACGGTGCACTGACCTCTACTCTCATTATCAGCCATAAACATTTATGAGAGTTCGTCATCAGCTTGCTGAGACAACACATTTTATCTAGTTTTCTAGAGCCACATATCAATAATCACCAAGACGCTTTCCATAACACTCAATCTAGCATCTTCTCTTTCACCCCACATCCCAAAAGGTTTCTTGTGTGCGTGTGTTTAGTAAGTAGCTAGTTTTTTAATAGATGTAAAAGAACAAGACTGTGAAATGGTTTTTCTTATGTAAGGATTAAAATCAGAACAAAGTTATTATAAAACAAGGAAATGGTACAGAGCTGAAGTAACAGAATTGACATTCATTATTGCCAATTCATCTTAGTCGGGTATATTTCCTGAAGTAAGCACTTATCTGTAATAAATCAGGAGTAAACCCTCCCCCCTATATTCCCCTTTTGTTCCTATACTCCTCTAACCACTGGTTTTAAAGCTATCAGTTGTTTCCGCATTCATAAATATCCTCATCATTATTTAACCAAAAATAAGATTAAACTGTCAAATCTAATATTTTCTAGGAAAAATACACTGATATGCTAGAATAAAAATCCTCCTTGCTATAAAGAGTGTTTTAATGCATTAGATCTCCTTTCCCTCCCTCTGACACTCAAACTAATCCTTACCAGCTGCACACGGCTAAGTTCACCTCAGCTAGCTAATGCGCGCTAGTGTCTTTACATGTGGTTTAAGTTACATTTTCAGCTTGAATAGACAACTACTGTGTGCTAGAAATAAAAACAAAACTATTTTTCATAGCATAATTATGATACACGCAACTGGTGTGTGCCCAGACTATGCACTTGGAAACTGGGGAATGCTCCCTTCCTGGTACTGTCCATTCCTACAGGAGCCACGGGAAAGTCTGAGGATGGAGACACTCTGACCACCTCTTTCATGGGGTCCAGCAGAGGAAAAAGATGGTCAAAGCCATGTCTCATATCTTATCTATAGTAGGACAGTAGAAGGAAGGGAAGTTTTGTGATACTCTCCCCTGCTTGCCCTTATTAAGGATTCCCCTCAACTCCTCCCTGCCATGAGGTCTAACTCTCAGTTATTAGAGAGCTGTATCTTGTTCTGTTGTGGAAATTAAGTTGTGAATTGTCTGTATTGCTGCATGGAGCTCTAATACACTTCTGGTTATTAAAGGAAACTCAGGACAGATGAGCAGAGTTGGGGTTTTGAACAATAAAAGAATTTCTTAAGAGGAATTAAGTGCTTCTAGATCAGCTTATTTTTTAAGTAAGTTTCAAATTTACAGGAGTATTAACTACATATTTCATTGCACTTACATTAAACATTTACTGTGCCTAGACACCACCCGTTTACTTGGAAGCTTGTATGGAAGAATTGTTACTTATTCTAGTATCGTAGTCTACAACCCACAGGTATAATCTTTACCAAGACAGCAAGGAAAACGGAAGCACCAAACACAGCCAAAGCAAAACCCTACTTTGTTTAAGTACAGCTCATATGAGCATCAAACACAGCTGCCCAAGTGCAAAAATTACTCATTTTCTCTGTACTCACTTTCCAAATAGTTTGAGAAAGGTTCTTCTAGTAACTCAACCACCTCGCTATCACTTTCATCTGAAGTCAATACAAACTTCAGTGAAACCTTCTTGCTAAGAGGAAGCATCTCTCTGGAGTTCTCCTTTCCATTCCCTCATCATTATTCAGTCTCTGACTGTAGTTTTACTATTTCTCAGAGACTATGTATACACTTCATTAGATCACCGACTGACTCACTGCAATGGATTTCCTACTTGTATTTGCCATTCCCTCTCCTCTCAGCCCTGGATCTACTTCATGTCCCTCCTTATTTCTTCTTGTGAAGAGTGGGTCTACTGTTCCATGACAGAAATGACACCACAAGCACACTTTCACACCAACAAATCCTGTATTATAAGGACTTTAATGTCTATGAATGTTTAGACCTGGAATTTAAATAAATAAATAAACAGATGGGGAGGGAGAAGACCAAACTTAGTGCTACCACTTAAGGAATTGAAGTTTAAGAAGTCACACAAAATAATCTCCATAACTCAGGGAGAACACTTCTCTTGTTCTTACTGTAGTAATTACTAATTCAGTAAGGATGAGGTTTTCCCCCTAGCACGTACACTACTTAAAAGACCAGGGAAAA
Organism: Psittacus erithacus; assembly: GCA_009867235.2. Lineage (NCBI taxonomy): Eukaryota > Metazoa > Chordata > Aves > Psittaciformes > Psittacidae > Psittacus > Psittacus erithacus. Next base: position 4,803 of record WYDI02030333.1, read on the forward strand.
ACATTTCTTTTGCTATTTTTGCCTCTAAAATAGAGATAAATGCATCTAAAAAACCCTGCACTGAGCAGTTTCCATTTACAAGTACTAATGGTGTAATATACTCCCTGTAAGATATAATTTCTAGGTGTTGATATGTGAGTGTCACTATATGCTTAAAGAACTACAGGAAAAGCTACACTGCAACTGAAATTTGTATCAGCACTGTTGCAAAACAGTGTACATGTCTACTTAATGATAGCATTTTCTTCCTTCACTTATTCAAGAGATTTTTCTTGGTACATCATACCTGAAAGCAGATACACAGAGCTGAAATTCTTCTCCAGTTTGCCCAGGAGCACAGTAAGAAAGCAGTCAGATGAGAGAGAGGTCACATCTTTAGAGCTTTGGTCATACACCACCACTTCCTGCTTGCAATCAGTTTCAATCTGAAACACAAGTAGTTCAGAATAAGATGTCAAAGAGGAAGACACCTCATTATCACCCACATCAGGATTCCCACATATTTGCTATGCAACAGCTCAGATATAGATTTCTTACACAGCTGTATACAAACCAGTTTAAAATAAAAACTTAATATGTTTGATCAGATTTAATCCCTTTGAGACTTTGCAAATTGATTATTTGCTTCAAGTTGAAGCACACTCTGTAAACTACTGCCATTAGATAGTTTTATGTCACTCGTAAAATGCTTCACTTTCAGCTAGGCTGGCTGCTCAGTTTAAAAACCAAGCTTTTTAAAAGAAGGACCTACCTCAGTTTCTGCTTTGGGGTTTTTGTGTATAAAGAGACCTTAAACTGCCTAAAGCCACACACATTTTAGCCATCTCTAGAACTTTATATATAAAATATGCTTTAGATAACATCATCATCTTCAGTTTTTAACATGTCAAAGCAAGAATGCGATAGACTTTTTTTGTACCCAAAACATTTGAAACAAGTACCAGTGGATTAAAAAAAAGAAAAAGAAACCCAAACCTCACACATAGATACACATTAAGTTTAAACAGCTCAGCTGCTTTCTTTTCACTGATAACACTACTTACAAAAAAAAGAAACAAAACAAAACTAAAACCCTTGACCAAACCAAACAAACCAAACAATCAAAACCCATCAAACTACTCACACAAAAAGCATTTTTAACAGAATGTAAAAGCCAGGATTGACAGAGCTATGGTTTCTTTGAAAACTGTATGACTACTTGATAAGCAACCCCCATCAGCACAGACCCTAAAAAATCCTTCGAAGTTTAGAAGAAGAATGTTTCCTGCCTTAATGACACACTGGACTGGATTTTGAAAGACATACAAGACCACTGAGAGCATTCTTTCTGAGTAAATTCTAAATCCCTCCCCATTACTCTGTCACTTAGGGAAAAGTGGGCTACAAAGAATCCTAAAGATAAACTTAGTAGTAACCAAGAGTCTCTTAGATCAGGTAACAGCTCAGCAAACCTCAGTCCCTCAGTTTTGGTTTTTAAAAATGAAATACCTAAAGAAAAACTACTACAAGTTGCCTTCCAGGCACTCCTTTAAACACATAAAAGGAATAAGGAAAATGACCCCTACCTTGTGTTTTGCTGAATGCTGAATGAGCTCTGTAATCAAAACTTTGTCCTGCTGCAGCCTCCGCTTCATAAGCTTGGAACAGTTGATGTTGATGGCATCCAAGATGTGGGATGTATTGTATTCCACAAAGGGACGGCTATCAATCAGCAGCAATTTTTCTGTACCACTCTCCAGCAAAGCCACCAACTTCTCAGCGACAATGAGTTGAGTCCTGATCATCTCATCGGCCATGACAACAATAAGGCCTCTTTCACCACCTCCCTCTCTAATTTGCTGCGATGATGTAATGGCTGTGTACTCAAAGGCTTAGCCACACCATTGTACTAGAAGTGTATGAGGTCATGCTGGTAGTGACTGGCAAAAGAAAAGTTAAACCCATTTTCAGAAAGAGCTCTTCAACTGAATGTCTCCTCCTGCTTCCAGTTGATGTGCCGTTACAAAGGGTGCATTCCACAAAGCAGCCCCTCACATCTGATTCATCAGGAGATGACTATGGAGTAGCCATTTCACAATTCAAACAAAAGATGCTTTCTGGTGGCTGCTGCATTACATCATTCTTTACCTTTGCTCCCACCCATCAGCTTTACACCGGACTAAGAGCCTGTAAGAAAGGGAAGATGAAAAAAATAAATAAACCACAAACCAGATGAGGCCATGCAAGTTTTCAGAACAAAACATTCAACTCTGAGGCCAACTGCACAGTGGTCTGTACCCTATAATAAATACGCTTCTGAGAAGTTCCCCTCTCTACTGTATATACCAAATACCTAGAGAGAGCATTTGCAATTGCAGTCTCTGAATCTATTCCAATGATCTTGCCTGGACAATTATCTTGATTTGAGGCAACATACCATGTCTTAATTGCAGACTCTTTTTGCCACTAGCTCTGCCTCTTCACAAGACTTTGTCAGAATATAATTAAGACATACTACCCTAAATCATGCATTCCTTTCAATAGCAAAACTAATTAAATGTGTTTCAGTACTGCACCACTTAGTAAGAAGTCGTAAAATTAACTAAGATACATTTTTAAAGTTTAATGTCTTGGAAAGTATTTCACAAACCAGCACTGCGTATCAGGGAACTGAAACAGTACAAAAGAAGGGACAAAACTTACATCCACTTCTTTTCTTTAAGAACATGGTTGAAGAGAAACCAGAATGAGAAGATGCTACAACAAGACACAAGCATTTTATTTGAATTAGCCACCACACATGGAAATGGAGGCCTCATGAATACACTACTGAAGGGTAAAACAGTGAGTACTGTCTCTGGTCCTTTTGGAGCAGATCGGACATTAGAATCACAGAATAGAATCACAGAACAGTTTGGGCTGGAAGGGACCTTCAAAGGTCATGTAGGCCAACCTCCCTGCAATGAGCAGGGACATCTTCAACTCGATCAGGTTGCCCAGAATCACATCCAGCCTGGCCTTGAATGTCTCCAAGGATGGTGCATTCACCACCTTTCTGGGCAACCTGTGCCAGTGTTTTACCACCCTCACTGTAAAAGCATTATTCCTCATGCCCAGCCTGAATCTCCCCCCTCTTTTACTTTACAACCATCACCCCTCGTCCTATCACAACAAGTGCTGGTAAAAAGTCTCTCCCCATGTTTCTTACAGGCCCCTTTTAAGAACTGAAAGGCTGCAATAATAAGACACGCCATACGTTCAACTGCCTTGGTCACCAGCTCCAGCAAGAGCAGACAGCTGAGCACGACGACTTCTTCAACTGAGGCGGCAGAGCCCACAGGTTAGAGCTTGTCCATGAAAGGACAAGCCTGACAGAGTTCCTTGCCTTGTTAGTACGGCAGACTAATCTGCCCTCTGATCAGTGCAGGGTAAAGCCAGCTCAGCAAGAAACCACATTTCAGTTTGCACGTCTCACACCATCACATTCCCTTTCCCTGTCAGGGGAAGTGATTTTAGGTCAGCAGAACTATGCAACACATCTTGTACAAGGTAGTGTGCCTTCAAGCAACTCTTACACCAGTTCTGGTCCATGCCACCCAACCTATGACCCAAACAGCCTTTCTACCTCTGCCTTCTCCTGGCTGGAATAAAGCAAAGTAACACAACTGTCACAAACGTGAAGCGGTCAGATGAAGAAAAACAAAATCTATTTAATTAACACTCTCAAAGCATTAAAAACATTTGTGAACAGAAGGAAGTTATGAGGCTATGTTTTCCTGGATTCTTAATGCATATATGAGTATATATGAGAATGAACATTTTAAATAGTAATAAATATTCTAGCAGGTTCAGACTGAAAACTTAAGATTTTACTTATTGTCTTGACTTGCTGCTTCAGTTTGTAATGTTTGTTATCTATCTTAATTGCAACAGAAGTAATGAATTCAAACTAACCTATAGATAGTTACTGAAAGTCCTGTTACAGCTAAAGGTCAGTTCTGTTTAGCAATGGGAAATCCCAGGTTAGCAGATGTTTTACTGATTAGATATATTACACAAATCTATATAGACAAAATCTTAAACAAATTCTGAGAAAAGTGCAACCTTCACTTGAACAACCCAAAAAGGAAACTGAAAGAAACTTGTTTGGTTAAAGCTTCATGTAGCAAGTCAAAACCACCAGGTTTCACATACACAGCCATTAGGTTAACAAAATGTGATTTTCGGTTTGCCCTGACTCTAGTGCTACGGAGCCGGTGCTTTTAAGTTTGTCTAGATCAATGGAAGTATACAGCAGTGAAATGCACTAAACTACAAATATTATTGGAAAAATTACTACCCCAAGCCTTAATTAAACCTTTTTTTTTTTTTTTTTTTAAAAAAAACCCCTACCTTTACAACTTTATTCTCAGGCATTTTCCCCCCTCAAAGAGCAGTCACTATATACTGGCCTCAGGAAGGTATTACAAGACCATGGCATTATGCAAGCAGGAAAAGTGAAACTTGACAGTTGTGTCCACTTTTTTTCCAGAGAGAAAAAAAATATTCTGCTTTTTTTTTTAAATTCTTCTTTCTCTTAACATGTCCTGTCAGGAATTTTGATTCTCTTTTATTTGTATCAACGACTGCCAGATACCAAACCCACTGAACTGAATGAAAACTTTTCCACTGGCTGTAGTGGGAATTGGCTCAAGCTCCTTTGTGAGCTAGACAGTTTGTTCATGAACTAGACAGTTTGTTTTGATGGGTAAATTGCTGACTTAAAGTCCAAGTAATAACAGGAAAATAAAGCAGCTGAGAAACTACAGAACTCTAAACCAAAGGCTGTTAAAAAGATGTAATCTTTATTCTGCAAATTTCAGTTTGGTTATATTTCTAATCTAAATGCTTACTGCTGTCTTAGCCTTCACTCTCATGTGATGGAAGTTTGTTTCAAAAAACCCTTAAAAAGAACTCAAACCAGTCATATGGTTAGTGGGGAAAAAGCATGTAAACAACATAGCGCACGTGGGCCACCAGTCAACAATCCTTTTAGGCAGCACCATTACCTTTACACACAGCTATGTGTTTGGTTTCTGAAAGCATTCTGCCCATGGCTTGAAAGCAGAAAACTTAACAGAAATGCCACCTCAAGTTACTGTGACTGAAATCCTATTTTGACAGGAACAGCTCCATTGGGCAGGGGAGGAACAACATTTTTTCTATTATGGAGTTTCGTTTTGTTTTAATTCTCTTTCTGGTCCTATCAGACTTTGGAACTCTTCCTTGGGACCTATCTAAACAAGAGAAACTGGCAGCTTCTTGCTTCAGCTAAACACTAGAGCTCTCCTTCTCTTCCTGGTGACTGCTCTTATCAGTTAGCTACTATGAGGTGTTACGTTTCATTCGTAATCATAAGTTTGTAAAAACCTAAAATTCAATTTCTTGAATGTTCTTTTTCTGCAGTGTTATTTCACACTTAGGTCACACTGGTATGTATTGACACCATAGTGTCTCATAAAATGATGCAGTATAATGAATGCTTTGCCCTTAATAGGCCATTATGTTGGAGATCTTCAAGCTAGGAAACCATCTTAGTCATAGGATGTTCTACACTGAAATCAGGATTACGGAAAAGTGATCCATAATTGAGCTATGGGAATACTGCATGAAGTCACATATATACTGGTAACACTGCATGGCTTCTTCCTCCTTGTAGATGGACTGGAACATGGCACTGTTATATCTTTTAATGAAGAAAACTAAACTTTTAACTCACAGTAAAACTAGAAAGATCTGTTCCCCACTTGCCACATGTTTTCAGTTCTTCCCTACCAAAACAACAAAAACACTACTACATTCCATACAACCAAGAGTAGATCTCCAATACGTATATGAAACACAGCCACAGAACTACGGGATCTCTCTTTGCCACCGTCCCAGATGGCTCAGATGGAGCGAAGCAGGCAATCACTTAACTGTAAAGCTGGCACTAAAGTTGTGTGTTTGATTCTTCAGTCAAAATAACTCACATTTTGTATGCACTACTGATTTCACTTCTACGATTTTGAGTCCAAGCAATTCCCTTGCATTATAGCCTGATGGGTTTTTTTAATTATCTCAGTCTTTGGCTCATATAACAGCAACTTTTTTTAAAGAGGCAGATGAAGAAGAATGTATTTTTAAAACTCTCAGAAGGATGCCCTAATTCTACCTTGGTTGAGGAACTAGCAAAGACCTTCTAGAAGCCTTGCTACAAACTCTGAAAGACTTCTACCTCACATAAGAAGATAACCTTGAAGTTGGACTTTGGTGTCACAATCACTCAGCAATTGTGCTCCCAATGTCACCAACGCCTGCTTTGTCAGGTGTATACAGCAATGCTTCCACATACGTCAGTGCTGCGTGGCTAAACGCCAACCTACACAGCACCTGAACATCAGAAGGCCCTTAAGGGCAGCTCTTGCATAGTCAGCCTGAGACACCTGAAACAGTTGGTCTTTTTAAAACCTTGTCTTTTTCTACTTTCTAGAAGCAAACACATGCACATATGAGAAAACTACCTGCCCCTACAGCCAAGTTTCCTTTCATGTTACTCAGGATGGGCACCAGCATAAAAAAGAAACCCAAAAGCTGAATCAAAACACAGAGTCAGGAGATCCTAAATTGCAGGAAACATGCCACTGCTAGCACATCAGCTGTTTTCAAAGGAGTATTTGGCTTCAGTGTTACTTAGCCAGGAGCTGACAGTGGTTCAATATCTGGTGCCAATACCATACCAGTCCCTATAACCACAGCCAGAGGTGATACTCAACGAACAAGCCTGCACAAACTCCTGTATCAGAAAGGAACTCCTGATCTGAGGATCACAGGGTGAATTCCCACTCCTGTAAGATCTCCCCTCACCCCTCCCCACCATCTATGACACCCACAGCATTCCCTCACCAGCCTCAGAAAGACAGAAATAAAAGCCCTTCTGGAAAGACGCTTGTAACCTATGCTACTAGTGACTGAGTGACAACCAAGGAGGGCCAATCCTTCCTCAAGTTGCTACTTAACCCAAAGCGTCTATGGAGCACAAGGGAAATAAGATTTTTAAGTGAAAGTAAGAAATGGCTATACTTCTGAATTTAGAAAGCAAGCCAATAAATTCCAGATCGACAACTGTGTAATAAAGTGTAAAGTCTGGGTGAAAAAATGTAGCTGAAGTTATAATAAGCCTATGTCTTGCCTGCCATTGTGCAGACCACACAGGAATGAGATTACAAATGCTTGTGATTTGAAAGACCTCTCTTAACAAGGGCTCATGTTCTCAACTGAGAGGAATGAGGGTGTTTTGGCTTTTCAGGTGACACCAGCAAGTGTCATCATCTCATAAGCACATAATTTTCTCACATTGATTGAGGGGGGTTGAAAAACACAGACTTTCCCCCCCTCTACCAAGCACATTCCACTTTAGTGCAAGAGGGAAGAGCAGTGAGGAAGTCACTCAAATAGAAACATATAGATTTTAATATTTTTTAAGTCTCTTATGTACCATGTTCACAAAATAAAGGCATTTTTAAGAATTTCATGCTGTTTCCTTTGCCTATCCCTATGATCAGAACGGCTGCTCCCTCCTCTCCTACTTTCAGCACGTCTGCACTTTAGATCTATGTAAGCAGTCAGAGTGGATAGTACCAATTTTCTTCCTTCTCCAATCTAAAATCTGGTAAAGGGGAGAGATAGAATCAGAAAGGAAACCAACTTCTCATACATAAGCTGCATAAAAGACCTCAGTCTAGAGTTTTAAGCTCGCTCAGTTTCTATGCCTACTACACCTACCTCTGAGATAGTTAGGCTAAGCAAGATGAATGGACCTTCCATTTAGATAGCAGTAAGATACTGCTTTTCATATAAATACTGATATTTGAAATAATACAATGTCTTCTACTACCAAAACCAAAACCACACCACCAAAACATTTTGCTCACCTACTCAACATAGCCCTCAAATACGTGCAACATCTTGCAAGAATCATCCATGTACCATCACCAACTGTAAGCGAAAAACCAGATTGCCATCCCTTGCATTTACCAAGAAGCCAATCTCTTTGACATTTACTGTGGAACAACAGACATTTATTAAGTATTATAGCAGGGAAACCTGATAGAACGTGAGCTCATGGGAAGCATTAGAACATGCTGTTGATCTGTTACATCACTCTGTTCAACAGCTCAGAGACTTTATCTAGTGACTCCCTTCTCCACCCATACAACCAAGAAGCTCTTTTCATTTCAAACTACTTTATCATTGCAGGTTCACAGCATACAGCTCTGTGATACCAAGAATGAAAGCTTACCTAATCCACTCCAAACAAATACTGTAATACATAATATTCTTACTTTCCTATTGCTTGGGACACTAGGCAACCAGGAGAAGTGTAAATGGATTTTTAGAAGATGATTCTAACTGTATGACTTCCAAGTCAAAGCAAATGAAAATTCTGGACTACTTTTACATGAATTCATTATCATTTCATGTCAAAAGCAATTACTCACCTACATATAAGTCAAAACCTAAATGGGCTGAACAGGACAGAGGGTGGTCCGCATACAGAGGTCAGCAGAATGAAATACCTAAACACAGTTGAGAAAAAAAAATATTAATCCTTATTACAAGACAAAAACCACTCCAGAAAACAGATTTCACACTTTCAGCACAGTCATTTTCTGTAAAACTCCCCAAAACATGTGAAAACCTAAGTGAGAAGAGTTTTATAAATGCTGGCATTAGTTTACATGGAAAGGGTCTGAAATAGAAAGCGATGTTATACTGGATTTCTAAAAGAAAAGAAAAAAACCTAGACCAAATCTCTCAACTATCTTTAAAAAGGTTGGAGATACTTAAATAAAAACCAAACCAGCAAGCAAAAAAACCCCAACCAATAGTAGCCTACATTTTCTTGCTAGAAAACTAATCTGCAACTAGGATTGATGGGTGAAGCATTTGCATGAATTCAAGAAGTTCACACACTATCACTCAGTGTCTGTTAATATAGGAGACTGCCATAAGTAAGCCTGACTACAACCATATTTTTCACAAAGACTAACAAAACCAGAACGTCTCAGCTAATTAATCCCACCTCCCCACACACTAGAAAAGTCAACACTGGAAACTGGTAACACTGGCGTCAGCAGTCATTATGTATAGTCATACCAGCACAACTTCTATACAAAGCACCTGCTGTTCCTAGGTGAACAAATTAAATTACAACCTTTACATGAGGAAGTAAAAATAAACACATTAGTGTCAATTCCAAACCGTTTCCTGGGCAGCTAAAAACAAGATTCAAATCATCACAATCAAGAGATGACAGCTCCGCTTAATCACTGTAATATAAACCATGGTAATAAATTATTGCCAAGCACTGCTGTATTACGAAACCCAGGAGTGGCTCTCAACCAAGTAGTAAACTATATGACAACCACAAAGAGCCACTGTAGCAGAGGGCTGAGCACATTACAACAGTCATATCCCGCGTCACCTCGCAAGAAAAGGAACTACAAGAACCACCTCTCTGTCTTTAGGCAGCTACTCTAAAAACTTTGCCAATGCCAACAGCAGAACATGGGGCTAGAGCCCTTCAGACAGGTAATGAAAGAGTTTGCTACCCAGAACACACTCTGCTCACTGGGACAGAGACCTTGGTTGGGACCTGCGTGTTTGTCCCTGGGGGGGTCCCAGGTCTCACTTGCCCATCATTAGCACACAGGTGTATGCGTGTGAGAGCAGCAGGGCAGAGAGGCGGACGAGAAGATCTGGCAGACCGTTGAAGACTGTGCCACGTCTTGCTCCCTCTGCCTGCCTGGGCTGGCAGACACCCTTTTGTGCCCAAGAAGAGGCTCTGCAGATCTCCCTTGCTTCTTCTCCTAATCCAGTGGCAGAAGCCTGGCAGAAGGCAAAGGAAAATGAAGAGAAAACTCATCCTACTCACTGTATCTGTCGCTATCCCCTTTTCTAATCTCATCCATGGAAATTAAAACTAACCTGGTGCTCCACACTCATTAGGCTAGAGACAAGACCCTATGATCAGAGACCACCTTGTGACAGCCCAAGGAAACAAAATACTGGGACAAAAAGCATCTCCCTCTTTGCTCCTTACTGCTTCACATGCAGTTTCTGGAGCCTCTGAAAACTGCCAAGTAGTCTTCACATTCACCCATGCCTCTCCAAAGTCCTTACGAATAAACCAGCTACCACTTCAGGAAACTATATACCATTTTTCCCACTTCAATAAATAGAAGCAAAGCAGGTTTTTAAAGCAGCCCCCAAGAGCCCTTATTTCATCACTGGGCACAATTAACTCTGCTGAAGAGCAGATGAAAACCAAAGCATATACTTAATTTCAACACAGTTTACTGGAAGGAGGTATCACATTTTTAGAACAGGATCCACTCACGACTGAAGACCGAGCTGCTGCAAGTTCAGCCATAAGCATTAAGTGCATTTGGAAATTCCCTGGCAATGCTGTTAAAGGAACAGACATTTCCTGTAATTTTCAGAAACATTTTATATCTCCCCTCTTCCTTTTTAGCCTTGGTGGTAAGAAGGGGGAGGGAAAAGAGAATACCATATTACCATTAAGTGAAATATGAATGAGCCACCCAAGTTTAAAGTGGAAACTTTAGCTATTTGTGCTTAGGAGAAAGTTTTTTAAAAAGCCTTTTTTCATTACGAGGCCAGGATTTTTCTGCTGACTTTAGGAAAAGAAATATACATCCTTTCAATTACAATGAATTACAAAAGGATATAAACTTGCCTTTTTACATACTTCTGGCAAATAAGAAGTCCTCCAGGCCTTATTTAAATACTTTTTTCTATTTTCCAGAATTAGAAATGGAAACTTTTTTTTCTCCTCTCTTGCTCAGGGCCTTCCCTGAACTGCAGCTAAACAAACCCAACCAGTTGGGTCACATGGAACTACAGAGTTGTGGTGCACCAAGCAAGCTAGAAGCCTTGTGAGAAACTGAACAGGCAAGTGTGACAGCATCCTTCTAAAGACCTCAGTACCTACCTCTCCTTTCCTAAAAGTTGAACCCTGTCCTTTCCATAAAATCTGATCTTGTATGGATTAGCTGGTATAAAAATTACAAGATTTACAGTAAGTAATAAAATTATTTTATTTATCTATGTAATCCAAGTCTGCAGAGAACCAACCCACAGCATGTAACATAGGAATAATCAAACCAAAATTTAACTGTAAGGCAGCTACTTATCCTTACAAAACATGAGGGCTATTTGGGTCCTGTACACTACATGGTGAAGATTCATCATTTAATTCTGACAACTGCAAAGTCCACGCCTGCCATCTCTACCAGCAACTGCATTTTAGCTGTCAATTCAAAGACTCAAAGTACAAAAAAAGGGAAAACCTTAAATGGTTGAACTACTTCGTAAATCCTCAAGCTGCTGAAATTGCAGAATATCCTTACACTTTGTAGAACAAGACTGCTTCATGGCAGCCCCTTTCATAACACCAAGGTTTGCAACTACTACAAAATCAGCACATCCCGAATTGACTGCATTTTGTAGCTCTGCAGAACAGTATGAAAGGTGACTTTTGTATTTTACATGGTCATCTTTTTTTGCTGAGAAACAGATTAAAAGGAAGAGTACTCTGAAGAGTAGTAGCACTAAATAAACATCAAGCACAGCTGTTTTAATAGTCAGTGCGACTTCTTTAGAAGACTTCAGATAATGGCTAGCCTTTAAGTTTAAGGCTTTGTGCCTACTGAGAGACTTTCAGAGGGAGACATTCAAATAATGTGGGCCTGCAAATAAGGAGGTAAAACTTATAAAGAAGAAAAAAAAAGAAAAAATCTAACCAACTCTGATCTGCTTTGTGGTCATTGTATAATGAAAACAGAAGGCGGATCTGAAGCCTTCATACAAGAACCAGGATGGATTAAAGGCAGAGGATAATGACAGTAATTTTATTAGGGAAATAAATCAGAATAGCTTCTGGGCAAGGCAGGGGTGAATTTCTTGCAACACACTTTTTAATGACTTTTCTCCTAAATTAAACTGAATGACTAAAGATTACACTGACTCAATCTCCTTTAAGAACAGAGACTTGTAAACTTGCTTCCACAGTACAGTACACTGAGAGTTAAAATGTTCTGGTGTTTCACCCATTTGAGGAAATGACACCAGTTCTCCCGGAAGGCAACATGCACATTCAACCCCTTTGCATCAGGGCATGAGAAAGTTTGGAAGGAATTTCTTTTTTTTTCTTTTTTTATTTTTTTTTAACTGTCAACATTAGTGCTTTGTTTCTTCCTGCCTGTGTCTGAAAATACAGCGCTGCACTGCGCTGCATGCATGTCCTGTCAGCTGTAAAGAGAAACATCTACAAGTTAACGGAAAAAATACCTAACAAGTGATCATTAAATCTGTTCTCAAACTCATTTAAAAAGCCCTCTGCATGCTCAAAACAAAATTAATATTGTGAGCAGTGTATGCTACACACTGATAAAAGCACACAGAAGCACCTTTAGAAGGGATGCTGGGGCCAACAGACCATCGACATTACATGTATGTAAGCCCAGTCCTACCCAGTGAAGCAGTTCAGTTTAATTGGGTTTCTTCTTAAAAGATATTTATATGTCAAGGAAACAGAATAAGTGGTGGAAAACAGCAAATCCACAGACAAGGTACAGCTCAACAGTCTCAAGGTGGGAGTAGAAAAGGAAACATAGAGGTATATGGTGTACAGCAATGTCTCCCAATTAACGTGATGGAATAATTGAAGTTGTTCTGAGGTGTCCTCAGAAATTAGACAGTTACAGTAATCCTGTTAAGAGTTCTCCCATTCTGGGATGTGCAGAGCAGGAAGGGGTTTGGTTTATGACATGGAGTGACTGCTGAATTGCAGGTGAGGACCAAGGAATAAATTAAAAGATCCAAACATTTGGGACCCAAATCTCTCACCACGATGAGATGAGTGATGAGTCTCAAGACTCCTGATAGTTCATGCACTGGGAACAGAACATAATTTCATGCCTAATTTGTACCGACAAAGGTAACTCTGATGGCCTGCTTATTACAATTGCTTTCAAACTTTAGTTTAATTGACAAGAATACCAACAGGGCCTCCACTCAGGAACAAAAGCAGAAGTCATCATCTCACTCAGCGATGCTCCTGGTAACCTGCCATGCTATGCCTTTCCCAAAGGATCCCAGGTGGTGCTTTGAATTTTAATCATATTTTACAAGACCTGCAGTGGTGCTGAAGACACATTTCTAGCATGGTAAATACACAGCTGAAAAGAGAAGCCATATATATCTTTATAATAGAAGGAGAGAGCAAAGGGTGACTTATGTTCCCCAGCTGTGCCTCTTACATCACTATAAACATTACCATTTAAGTAGAGGAAGAAGAGTGACATAAACACAAAATACAGTAATCCCACTTAAGAACAACTGACAAAATGTGACCACCATTACATCTGGTTTGCAAGAATTAAAAGGGACTGGGTTTTTTTAAATTCTGAATACCAAACCAAAGGAGTAAACTTGTGATTATCTGATATGCACCTTAGGCAAAGACCAGGCTACACAACAAATATGTTGTAGCAATCTCACTGGGCTTCTAACAGGATTTTGAGTAGCAAAAAGAAACAAAATGTAATCCTTTAAATCACATTTGTATCATCCTGTTTGAAGTGCGCTTACATGTATGCACAGTTCTGCACGAATCGACAAACAAGATTTTATATTTCTCTAAAATCTACAGAGGTGCTCTGTTTCACAAAGTCCCTTAAAAAGCAACCAGAAGGCACTGATGGTTGTCAAAGTAATCACAAACTAGGAGAGTTCAATGTACTTCTGCAATAAGTTGAGTAATATATCAACAGAATGGATCAACTTCAGCGCATACGGAGCCAACTAAAATACTTGGAAAGAAGCATATCAGCAGCAAACTGCAAGATCCTTGTGTTTCTTCAGTGTTCCGCAATGGAAGAAGTACCAGTTATTTGTCAATGATAATGGATACATATATAAAAAAATAATAATTCTCAATTTTGTAATAATTTATTGATTATACATAAATTCTTGTTGACACCAGCGCAAGCATTCTGACCATTTTCAGTCAGACTTCCAGTCTGCATATGAGCAGCCCATAGGAACAAGTTAGGTTTTGGTATACAATCCTGAGGTTTTTACCTCCAGGAAGCTGATCCTGAAGGGTAAAGGTATATGATGGGTGGTCCTTAATCACTTCCTTTATGTGAAAATTGAGGTCAGAGCGGAAAAAGAGCCAAGGAAGGAAGTTTGCAGCACCCCTCACACACATACACACACACACACACCTTCCTGAACAACTCCTTTGACAGTTTAAGAGGGTTAACTTGTAGTTTAAATGAAGTAGTCAGAGGCTGGGATAGAAATAAACAGCTTGCACAAGCAACACACTGCGCTATTAAGTTTTAGAAGTGACTTAAAAATTAGGTCAGTCTAATTTGTGGCTGATACTTTGTTCTTTCACTACTATGAACTCACAATGATGTCAGTCTCATGTTCAAACATGCCACATTTAGCAGCATACAGGCTTCCTGAGAGACTCTCTCAGCCTTCCTTTGTGCAAAAGGCTTCTGCCAGATTCTTAGCTCATACTTCACTGACTCAGGCATGCCACTCCAGTTTCAAGGGAGTTACACTGGCTTCCCGTCAAATACTGCACAGGTTGGGGTATTTTTTTTCATTTTTTTTTTTAAAAAGCTTTACTGACTGTAAGTTTAAAAACGTGCCATATTTAGGTTACCATCTCGGGCCTCACCTTCATTAGACAACATCCAGAAAAGAACTACCCATTAAAAGATGCGGGAAACAGGTGTTTTTAACAAATTCAACCCACCTTTCAATACTTAAAGGGGGCTTATAAGAAAGATGGAGAGGGACTTTTTACAAGAGCAAGGGGGAATGGCTTTAAACTAATGAACAGCAGATTTCAATTAGACATTAGGAAGAAACTCTTTACTGTAAGGGTCATGAGACACTGGCACAGGTTGCCCAGAGAAACTGTGGCTGCCCCATCCCCAGCAGTGTTTAAGGCCAGGCTGGACAGGGCTTGGAGCAGCCTGGTCTAGTGGAAGCTGTCCCTGCCCATGGCAGGGTGTTGGAACTAGATAAGCCTTAACATCGCTTCCAGCCCAAACCATTATATATTTCCACATCCTCACCTGATCTAAAGAAATCCTAGATATCCCTGTATTCTACCCAAATTCAGCTACCCTGAGGATGTAAAGCATCCCACTTTATTAGGACAGAAATGCTTCTTACACAGCCACCCCAGAAAAACAAAGCACACTCATGTACAGAAGCTAATTTCTCTGCATAAGTTCTGATGTTCCAGGAAGATACCATCTCTGACACAAAACTTGCTGCAGAGTTACTGTGCATGTTAACAAAGACTACAGTTTGTGAAGCACAAGGATATTACAAGTTTGTTTAGGTAAAGAACTTCACATGAGCCTTGGACCCAGCAGTAAGCTTATACAAGCATCTTCGACTAGACCCAAGCAAAGCAGCTGTTTGAACCACCACTGCTGCCTGTTTTGGCTGAATGGCAAAATTAAACCGAAAAAGATAAAGGAAGCATTTTAAAATCAGTTTTGGAAGCCTTCCACTTCTCACCTGTCAGCAGGAGACCCACTCTGAGGTGCTACCCTACCTCTCCACCACAGTTTTCCCCCCTCATCCTCTCATAGAGGCCCAATCAGCCTTTTCTGTGGCTGCTTTCTTAACTTGAGGGCACAAAACCAATCTCAGGTAGGAGCAGAGGAAAGACATCTAAAAATACACCAGTAGGCAAAAAAAGAAAGTCGCTGTTTGAAAATGGCCACCTGCAAGCTTGTTCTTAGCAACCCTAATTTTCACCATTTAACCTGTCACTAAAAACATTATGTACATCTTAACTGCAGTCAATCTGTTTCCCACTGCAGCAGCCACCACAGAAACCACCCCACACTCAGCTTGAGCAGAAGCAAAAGAGGAAAAAAGGATGACCACCTACATGCTGCTAAAGCACTTCTCTTGTGGCTACACTACGAGAGATACAATAGCAGTCCAGACTCTCCCACTCTCATGTTTACGATGCTGTGTTTCTCAGTTGGTAGATACCTTTGTTGTTTGTTTGCTTGCTCGTTTTAAACTATCAAGTCAGTATGTTTAAACCCATACTACACAACCATGAAACAACGCTATTGCATGAAGGCTTCACATGGTTATAAAAGCATCCCACTGTGTCAGGGAAGGACGCACTATTTCATGGTCACTTCCAGTACCACATTAAATTCCAGCTAGTCTATGAAAGAAAACATACAGATATGGTTCACAAGAACTGCATATCAGAGCTCCACTATAGTAATATAGTGTCTCAAGGAGAGAGGAAAGGCCAGTCTTGCAGGGAGAGGTGACAACTTTTACAAGACCAGTTAGTATAGAGCAATAAGAAGAGGGAGGGCATGAACTCCAGAATGTACAAGCCCTTCCTCACACACGGACCTGAAACAGAATCAAACCATGACACAGAAACAAAAGCCACGGCTTCCAAAACATCTCCACATCCAGCCTGTCCCTCTTCCCAAACAGGAAAAGAAGTAGTCCAAAGCACATCCCGAAGCATGTCATAAATTACCCAATGAATCATATTCCTCATGGAAACTGGCTGGCTGAAGCCACACCACTGAAAATACATGATAAAAGAGAGAAAGAAACCTACAAGATACCTTTAAAGAAAGAATGGTTTCCCCTCCTAAATTCTTGGGAGTTAATACCGGAACAAGAAAATCTGGAGTCATCAGAGAGTTACTAGATTTGTAGTATATTTTTCCCCATAAACAAACTTCCCTCTGGATTTTCATGTTGTTTCTTAACTCAAACGTGACCCAGATTTAGCTTTATACGCCCTGCTTTTGTTTCAAGTTTTAAGTGGGATTTGTGTGCCTGAAGCCGTGCCTGTCTTTCCTAGACTAATCAGTTTAAATTGAAAAAAAACCCAACAAACAACAATCCCTCTCCTTAAAAACCTTTCTTATAGCCTGTGTGAAAAAAGTTTGTATTTTGTGAGAGGAAAAAAGCCTAAGCACAAACAAACAAAAATACTACCAACAAAACACACAAAAACACCAGACAAAAAAATTATAGTTTCCTCAAAAGTATTTTTCACGTTACAACATAAAAATGTACAGCATTACCCAAAATCATAGAACTAATAGAACCAGAAGTTTCACTCTGCAATGGGATGAGGAGACAATCCCTTAGGTCTTTCAAACTAAAACTCATTTTCTTTTCCTTCAGTTCCAAGCTGACTTAAAGGTACTGGTGACAAAGACAGCAGGTGAGACTAGATGCATTTGCCTTCACAAAGTTACGACAGTGATAGATGTACTTGATGTGTTTGTTACCTGGGTTTTGGTTTGGGTTTATTTTATATCAAAGAAGTGCTGTAGAAGTGTTTAAAGAAGTGTTAAAAGAAGTGTTAGCTAGCTAGTTTGCCACCTAGAGTGGTGTATGCAGTTCTCCACGGGATCTCCTGAGCGGCATGAAAAGATTGACCCTGGCAGTCTGAACAACAGAGTATGAGCAGTCATGGCAAAACACACACCTGAGAGCAGCCAGTTTCTATCAATGAATGTCAAAAGCATTTCAGCCATGCAGACTTAGGCAAGAAGTCTTTTCCAGAAAAGACTTCATCCCTGACTGCAATTGCCCTCTCTGATAGGAATATAGCATGGGTCAAAATGTGCAGGAAAAGAGTTGAACGCAACCACAGAAGCAGAGGTCACCAGGAAAGAGGGGAAGGAGGAGCACTCCTCCCACCCCCTTCAGGCTTCCTCCTCTGCAGCCTCACCACACCAGTTCAAGCTGGAGCAATAAATGCCTAAGTCACATGCTTCTGAAATCAACTAATCTATAACCTGGGAGCTGAGCAAAATCAAGCACAAATCCAAATAATTTTTAGAATATCTAAACTTTAATTTAGCTTAGATTGCTTTGGAACAGGCAAAATAATAATAAAAAACCCCCTATGACTTAGGTCTAGAAGAAAATGTATCTAGTCTACCTGTAGCTACAATGCCTATCCAGGACAAACATTCTTCCTAATCTTGCTCTTGCCATCAGTTTCAAGCATAGTTTTGCCAGGGTTCAGCTTTCTGGCACTCTAATGAAACGATAACCATATAAGATTTTCCTGAGAACCAGCTTTAGTTTTGGCAGAGAGACCACCTGGCATCAAAAGTATGTCTGCGGCCATATGCCTCAATTTTAGTCAAAAAGCAAGAAGCTGCAGGGATTTTATTTATTTGTTTACTTTTAATGTGTTTGGAAGCTAAATTCTGATATTCCATGTATGCTTCAGTGCAAAGACAGTGTGCAGAGGAGATGCTTAAATCTAAGACTCACAAGCTAGCTCTGAACCAAACCACCAACTTGGGGCTCAAACTAGCCTTAATAGAACTGAGAGTATATTTAAAGGGGGCTGTAAGAAAGACAGGGAGATACTTTATAGCATGGCCTGTTGCAATAAGAGGAGGGGTGATGGTTTTAAACTAAAAGAGGGGTGATTAAGACTGGACGTGAAGAAAATTCTTCACAATGAGGGTGGTAAAACACTGGCACAGGTTGCCCAGAAAGGTGGCGAATGCACCATCCCTGGAGACATTCAAGGCCAGGCTGGATGTGGTTCTAGGCAACCTGGCCTAGATGTCCTTGCTCATAGCAGGGACATGAGCTTTGAATGTCCCTTCCAACTCAAACTATTCTATGATTCTATGATTTGTGCAAGCTCACCCCATGGCACAGCTACAGAGCTTTCCATACCCAGGCTAAATACTTTCTCCATGGCACTCCACAGTGCAGGGCGAGATGGACTAGGCTGAGCACCTCAAGCTGTACTGTCCCCCTCACTGCCACATCCAGAATGATTTGTTCTGCAATTGCTGTTGTGTGCCATTACAATACCAAACACCAGGGAACGCAAATGACCGCTTAAGCTTGCATTATCACTTCTGCTTGGACACACAGACAGCATAAGTAATGGAAAATAATCATACCACAAGCACACAGAAGTTGCTGCAGACAGCAAGGGTGGCCTGTATCGAAATTGAGTAAGAAGCATGCTGGATTAACTGAAGGAGTAAAAATACACTAGTCCCACAAAAGATCCCCAAAACCCACAGTTGTTCCCAGTTTATATGCCTTTGCATTTAAACACTGCATGCACTGTTTGGATCAGAAAGGGGGACTTGTCCACAAAGAATTCCTGCTCTGCTGGTACAGACAGTGCCTGCTGCCTATGTCTGAAGACGGAAAGCCCCATGGCAGTTTGAAGCGCACCACAGCCCTTTATATTGGACTGCCATTGTTTTTTGGTGTGTTTAAGGTAAACTGACATTAATAACTCCTTTCAGCACAAGTCTGTAGAGTCAAGAATGAGAAAGCATCAGCGTAATGATTGCTCACACAGTCTCAGCACAGCATCCTTGTTCTTATGCAGCATGATAGAGATGCTCCTTACATAGGCACCCTCCTCAAGGCAGTACTCGCTCAATCAAGGAGTGATTATTTAACCACAATATCATCTCCTTCACAGTCTCATTAAAGAAAACCTTATGCAAAAAGGTAAGAGCTTGGCTACAAGTCCTTGGCCCAAATATCCTCTTACCCATGCTGAGCTGCTTGCCAGGTCATCACTGTTTGTACTTCAGAAGTCTGCAGCAGACAGACCGTGCCAAATCCGAAGAACTCTGTCATTAAAAGAAAATCCTTAAGCCTAACAGTAGGAAGTGCTCTCCATGCTTTGGTAATCTTGTCAAACTATACTGTACAGACAATTACAATTAATAAAAGTACTCTTAGGAAGCTTACTGACAATTCTGGACCCATGGTTTCTGTGCTTCAGGTAGGCTCCAGTGAAGAAAACAGCAGGAAGTAAAAATTTCTCGTTACACTTCAGTTCCTCACAAACACAAAAAGGACTCCCCCAAGGCAAACTGCCCCACTCCAGGCAGCAATCTAAGTGGTACAGATGTACCCAGGAACACTAGCTTCTCTTTCTGCCTACCCATGGGAAATACCTTTCCTACTGGCACCTAAGCTTTTAACCACAGAAAAACACAATCCTTTCCTGCATTACTTAAAGGCTTTTGAGGTGTTTCTTCTGAAAGAATGAACAGATAAAGCTTACCAGCTCCAAGAACATCTGACAAAACACTTGTGTTGTCAGCACTCAATACAGAGATGTGGAATAAAGTGGCCCACTCCTTCACTACATTGTGCACCTATTACTGTTTGCAACTCCTCTGACTTAAAGCAGTGGTTCCCAGATAGGCCACTGAATAGTCTAGGTAAGCATCTTTTAGCACATGCCTACTTTGACAAAACCATAGTCATATCTAAAATTCTTTTGGTGAACAACACACATCAAGTAAAAGATTTACTGACTTAAAATTCATGGGGTTTTTTTAGGGATAAATGATGACAGAGGACAAGACTAATAATTTAAATATGGGTACCTTCATTTAGCATTTTTAAGGCATGATCAAATCCTCCTGGGGCCTTTCACAGACTGTCTATCCATCCAGCAGAGCTAAAGGCAATTCCCATGGTACTCCACCCAACCCTTGCTCTTTCAGACATTTAAACGCATTCAGGTTTATTCACAAGAAAGCTTTTTGAAGAACAAGTTTCATGTCTGAACCTGGCAATTAGATTACCAATAGTTTCAGACACACACAAACTTGCAATATCCATTTGATGCCTGAAGCAGGTATGGTGTGTTGCACCCACCATGGCAGAAGCATTCAGAACTTCACAAAGAGAGCAGCCAACGTGCAAAGAGCCTGGAGGTAACACTGCCGTCAAGTTTACAGAGACAGGAATCATGTGATTGTCTCACAACAATTAAAAAAACCTTAAAGTTAAATAGTTATGAAGACGAACAACAACTCTGGGCCATGTATTATGCTTCACAGGTTTCAACTAAACCATAAAGAACAAGAGATTTAGACTCCTGAAAGGCTTAGTAATTTTGTTACTGTATTTATATATTATTATCATGATCAATTGCATTTTGATTTTAATTTTTTAATCCAGAGGTGAGTTTCTTTATCCGTTATAAAACTATAAACAGAGCTGAACTGTTTGAGGTTGACAGCCACATTAAAAGGTAAAAGAATTAGCGGCATCCTATGCTAAGAGTTTAATGAAACCCCAGCATTACGTATTAGCACCTGAAAATTCAATCAGAAAAGCTGCCAATTTGTTGTAGCTTTGAGACTCAAAAAAAAAAAAAAAAAAAAAAACCAAACTCACCCGAAAAACAAATTTCAATTTAACACACACATATGCACTACTTCACTAAGTTTACAGAGAACACAGTAACAACAGCGGTCAAAGGGATGTGTCTTGCTGGAGCAGAGACAAGTTTACATGAACTGTGTTTTGGGAACTGTCAGAAGCCACCACATGTAAATCCATCACTTTGACACCTCATCTCACCTTACGATTGCTCTCTCAAAATATAGCTCTGTTAAAACCTCCACAGCAAACCTAATCATGCATTAAGGAAACTACCACTGCTTGTAACATGGTCTCAAGAGTACAAGTAGAAAGATAGGAATTAACACCAGAAGTTACAGGAGAAAGGTGTCTTTGTCTGTTTAAGACTTACTCTGAAGATGTCACCTTGTGCACGCAACTTTTGGCAGCCACCAACAAAAATAAATTCTTGCCATTAACAGAAGTAACTTTAAAGACAAGCAACTTGAGATCACTGCACTTTCTTTTAGATTTTAACCACCATCCACTGGAATAACAACAGTTACAGAAAGAAACCAGGACTGATGGCCGATCTAGAAAGACGCATCACTAGCTAACGCCTTCACCTATAAATCAAGCCACTGCATGTTTAAATAATTTCTAATACCCTCATGAAGAACTCAAAAACCTGCTACCGCCAAGATGCTCCCCTTTTTACATTTCCTTTTCCCATCACCTTACTTTATTTCATGACGGATTTTTCCCTAGATTTCTACATCAAAGCTAGGGTTGTATCCTGCCCATTTTCCCGCCTGGTATTAAAACAACTTAAACAATACAAATGGATTAAGATCACTCTCCTATGCACACAATCTTTTTTTGCTAGTAGCACTGTAGCATTTCCTTTGGCCTTGACTATGCCTCTCATATCTACAAGGAACGCTGCAGCAAATGTAATTTTCCAGACCTGTTCCTTTGACCGGATGCATCTTTATTTTCTTCTTAAGCCATAGGAGATGAGACCCTCCTCACACTCCTTCTGAACGCTGCCTCAAAACTACTACTTTGTCACAGTGTCTACAAGGACTTTCGCACCAGCACCAAGCCTAATATGTTGACCAAAATTGCCTAGATGAAAACCGCTCCTCTCTGCCTCTGTGACCACCAAGCACAGCAGAGTCCCTGGTCTATAACTGGCCTCCTAGGTTCTGTAATAAATATCTGTATTACTGCATGGAAGGGATACTCTAAAAAAAGCATGTATTAAGTAAAAATAAGCTGCGGCTTTGGTTTTAGATGCCAAAGCAAACAAGATTAGTACTCCACAAAGAAAATAACCAAGTTATTTACCACTTTGGAGCTCTACCAAGTATTCAATACAACCAAACTAAAGCTCAGGATTTTAGTATATTTTCATTACAACTTATTTTTGAGTAACTGGGTCACAAGACAGCACTGTTTTTAGCAGAAGAAGAGGTGCAATCTCCAATATCTTTACTTCTGGAGTAACAGTTGTTAATCATTCCATTTCACAACAGTGACCTTAACAAAAAAAAAATAAAAATGAAGAAACAAGTATTTTGATAACAAGTTCTCTGTGCTTACTGTTTCGTAACAAATTTTGTGCTTGCAGAGATGCCACGTCATTCCAGACAGACTGTACATCAAAATGGAAACCTATCAGGAAGGAATTTAGAGAACCATGTTTCCCAAATGAAGGGAAGACAGCTGATGGAAAAGCAGAAAACATACTCTGCTAACGGTCCAGCCTTCCTTACTCTTTTAGTTGGTAAAATGGCACTGGCATTACTTTTGAAGTCAACTGAAGCGCGCTGTATATAAGGAACCATAAGTTGCCATGAAGATTGATACAGAATGTCTTTTCCTAGGGGAAAATAAAAACACACCAAACAAGCCCCAAAAGAGTCTACATGGGGCTGTTGGAAGAAAGAAAGGAACAACAGAAAGAAGGAAGAAATCACTACAAATCCGGCATCTTTAATTCAGGAAAACATCAGAGCTCTCGCAATTCCTACAAACTAAACAAAGAATCATACAGTTACCACAGAAAAGGGGGAAAGAGTCAGGCCAATTCTGTTTAGAGAAGGAAGTAAAGGGAATATTATGCCAAAATCAAGAGGAATTTAATTTGATGAAGGAGAATCTACATTTCAATTTAGCCTTTGAACCACAGCAGTACATGCCAAGGGGCATTTTTCATTCCATGTTTGCTCTTTACCTGGCAATAAAAATCCAAGCTTTTCCTCTGCTCTTCACTTAGAGTGATGTTAGTATTATGTCAGAATGCCAGTTTTACCATTTGCATTAGCTCACTGCTAAATGATGGTGGCCAAAATACAACAGAGCTCATCACACTCATGGAAGGAATCCTACTAGAACTCGTACCACACTGTTACACTTCAGAAACAGTCATTAAGACACCGGTGATCCAAAAGATCCTCAATTCAAGAAGAGAGAGGAAATGAAAAGCTGCATGTTTAGCTCCCAGCTGAGTCTGAAAGTTGCGGAAGGTATACATACCACTTCACAAGGAAAGGGAACAGGAAGCCAGGGAAGAAAAGAGTCATTATGTTCAAATGGTAACATTTTCGTGGGGTTGCAAAGGCCAAATGAGCATATTCCAGAAAAATGTGAATCCAAGCCTGGGTAAAGAAACAGAAAGCAGAATAAGTGACAGCAGATCAGGGGAAAAAAAGAACAAGAACTTCAGAAGAGTAGAGTATCAGACAGGAGAATGTATCAAAATAAAGAGAAAAATCCTAAGAGCTGGTGCACAAAAATGGAAGAGTGCAATTAAATTTGATACCAGCCACTAGATAATAATAGCTGAGAAAGCAAAAATAGATTTCTTTGAAAAAGCCTCTCCCACACAGGATGCTGTCAAAAGATGAGTTCAAGATGAGCAAAGATGATCTACTGACAGGACTGACACAGCAAAACAAGAGAAGAAAAAAAGCTTTCAGTAACTAACAGTAAGCCATCCTGTCCTCCAGATTCATGAGGAAAATGAAGAATAGAAGGGCTGAGCAGAAAACATAAATATGTAATGCTCACTAAAGCGAGCTATTCCAGCACAAATAGAAAGTGTTTGTGAAACATGCTATAGGTGACAAGAAAAAAGACAAAGAAAGAAAAATAAATAAAAATCAGTGAACTTCAGCACTAGAAAAACTTATCTAACATTAGCCACACCACACAGAACCACTGGCAGATCTGATGCTAGGCAAAAAAAGGAGCCTAAGATAAGAAACAAGGGAGGACACAGAACCACTCTTCTCCATCAGACCCAAACTCGCCATTAAATGTAAATGCTCATGTGTCTTGGAGCATGTCAACTTAATTGTTTAAAGGAAGTTTACGTAGACTCACTAGGAAAGGTCATTTTGTAGTCTATAACAAAAAATTCCAAGGAATATAAATTTTGTAATAAACTTATTTACAACTATACGCACACATCCATTCCCCACCACTGAGGAGATGACTAAAAAAAAACTCAGAGGAGTTAAAAAAAGACAAATTGATGTCTGATAGAAACAATGCTGGATTAAGTCATTGGAAATTAACCACTTTTTTGGGTAATTCTTTAGCTTTGCACCTGGCTGAATGAGAGAGCTGCATTGACAGACAGGCTACTTAAGTTGCTGTGTAAGACAGCAAAACTCAGGTCTGCATGGAAAAAAATCTCTTCCCTGAATGACAAAAGCCCTCAGCTGACAAAGAGCCATCAGTAACAAGGCTAGCACTAACATGCTGTGGGGGCAGCAGTTCCATCAGTAGGATGCTCTGGATTCCTACTTGTCTTATAACTGATCTTCTGCAACACAGTTTCTTCCAGTGCGGATGCCACTGCATTTCGTCAATGCAGACAGCCATACAGTGACAGGAGCTCTGCAGAGCTCCAGCTGAACCAGCAGAACTCTTTTACCCTAGGCAGGACCCCAAGAAGATGATCCTCCTATCAGCATACTATTACTCACAGTAAATGTAAAGAACATTTAAAAAACCCAAATGATTTTGAGATCAAATGTATGCAAAAAATACAGTCTTCTAATAAAAAAGAAGTCAGAAACACTGCCTAAAGAGGAATGGGAGTACTAAATTGAGTTACAGCTTTAATCGACACCTCCCCAAAAGCAGTGGGCAGAGATGACAAGCAATTAGAAAGCGAGCAAAAGAAGAGTTCTGTATGACAACTCTGAAGACACTGGTACCATCTAAATTAACAGAAGGATAAGGGCGAAGGCAGAAAAGACATTTTTATATCATACTTATATGCTAAAATTAAAATAAATTATTTCAAGTTTTAAGAAGAAAGGGATGAGGTTTTTGTTTCAGTTTCCTTGAAAGACCAATTAATGATCACAGCTATAAATCACAACTATATTCAAATCAGATACACTATAAGCTACGGATTGGACAACAGTTTTCTATCTACTTGAGATAGCTATAACCACTAAAACTATATACTAAGTGTTCTGCGAAGACCATGTATCCAGATCTTCCCAATTCATTATACCTAGATGTAGCTTAATCTGCAAGGTTGTTTTGCTTTGCTAGCTAATTAATTGCTTTTCTTACCATATAAAACATAAATTAATCACTTTGAATGAAAGCTTTATGAGATAATAAGCTGCTCTGGACAGAGTATGCATATATATATATACATATGCGCATATTCATGTATGTATAGATACACAGTTTGCATGCAGACGTATTTATAGAAAAACAAGCACACGTATATGTCATGCTCTATAAAAAAAAAAAATCCTGATGGAACTCAAGTTCTGAACTTGTCAGGTAGCAGACAAACAAAGTTTCCAACAGAGCACAAAGCAAAACTCTTGGAGCTCCTGGAAGTCAAGCCAAGCCACCTTGAATTGCGGAGTGCCAAACAAACAGCAATCAGTATTTTATCTTGGATTGATGGTTCCAGCTTTAGCTTCCAGCAGGTAGATCCATGTAATGAACATATCTCTTGCTGCCTCTGCAGAAGACAAGCTTGCAAAAGAATTCTTCTGAGTTTCAATTACTTTCAGGTTGCCATGGAGTGCAATGGGCTTACCAGCACTGCAGGACACGGGTAACTTCAACACAAGGCTTGGCTTGTTGGCCAAGCACAGGAAACCCCCAAACAAGAGCAATAGGAAGTTCTCTGGAACAAGAGGAAATTCTTTTGCTGCAGAACGCCTGGCTACTAAACCACAAAACCCATTCCTACCCCCTCAATAGCCAGTCACAGGAACAGGGGGCAGAGCCCATCATACCTCTGGCTGCTCCAAGAACTGCTGTTTCAGAGCCTCACACACACACACGCATCAAACCAATAGGGCAGACTGAGGGGCGACACTCCATGGCAGCTTAAAACACGCTAACTCATGGCTACCAGAGAGCAACTGTGTCCCTTAAGCCAGCTCATATATTAATTCAGTGAGCTGACTCAAAGAGCTAAACCAGTCATAAACTAACTACAAAAGCAGAATAAACAAACACATAAACAAACCACATCCAAACAATTCTCAGCCATTTCTAGTTCCCTGCTCTGGCTCACTGTGGGATCCTGAGAGCCATTAAAAGAGCGAGTTTGCAATGACAGTGGCTGGGAAGACAAGAATCACAGTAACTGTGAGCATTCTGTGTTACCTGCCATAGAAATGTACACTATGTTGTACTAACTTGAGACAACTCCACCAGTTTCAGTGGATCCATGCTAATGCTAATGATCTCCCATTTCAATTTTATAGCTACTGAACCTATTTCTTTTGGACAACAAGTGTAATAGCAAGTTGGGCAGAACACAGAAGAAAGGAAAGGATAGTCTACAGAGTATTCTACTTTAAAGGTTTGTCCATATGTCAAAAAAGCAGGTAATTTAAGGTCTGGAATGGAGTGAACAACCACCTTGATCTTATGGAACAAACAGCATGAAGGATTTCTGATCTGCTTCAAACAAAGCATGAACAGGTTAGCTCAAACAGCAGAATAATCTACTTGTGAGTTCATTCTCTGTCTTGGCCTCAAGTGAAGAACAGTCATAAAAGCTATCCTAAGCAGCAGACCCAGGGCAACAGCCAGAGGATAGAGGGACTGTGTCAAGCAGCTGGACTCAGTAACCTTTTCTATGAGCACAGCTGGAAAAAAACACTTTGTCAATAGCCTTTAGACTACTGTTCTTCTGCTTTGTGTATTTAGGTCAAAGAGTCTTATGGCACTGATTAGTTGTACTTACAAAGCCCTCACACCAACAGCAGCATATAATATAACATAAAAATGTTAGAAGACAAACAGCAGGGGAAGCTGGCACATCTGCACCTGCAATGTAGTTAGAGAACATAAGGCTCTTGAACTGACATATTCTAGAAGCAAGCAAAATTTGCCAAGTTTGTTTCTTTTTTTTTTTTTAAGATAAAAGCTTCTCTTCCATCTAGAATAACTACAAACATGCCACATTTTAAAAAGCCAAAAATAAATTACTAACAGCATGAAGAAAAATAGCAACTCACAACAGAAGTGTTTAGACAGATCATTTTCCCCACCCCTTCCCACCTTCTCAGTTGCATTGAAGGATATATCACTGTGGACTCAGCAGTATGCCATTTGAAGCTTAACTGTCTGACCCTTATAGATGTCCAACATGAAGACATGGTCTATAGTGCAAGGTTTTGAAATCAAATCATTCTTAAATATTTACAAATGTCTAGCGATAAAGACCAAATACACAAACCCACACAATATTATTCTTTTAACAGCTGTCACATACTCTAATCCATCATTTCCAGTTTTTAAGATCTAGTTTAAGATTATAGTTTTTAAGATCTTCAGTTACACAAATTATAAACCAAAATACAGACGCAGAAGGACAAAACACTTAACTCATTAGTGCTTAACAATCTTCAGAAGATATTTTCTACATGCAGTATTTCCAGTGAACTCACCAGAAGCTATACCTTTCCCCGTACTTCCTGTAACTTGTCATTAGACTTCATTTAGACAGCCTGTCGAAAGGCTTTTCCTCAAACACATAGAAAAAAAACCTTTTGCTATCTGCTACGTACAAAGTTTGTATTACTAGCAAAAGTGGAATGATCCTACCCTGCTGTCACTTTAGACCTATGTTTTCCGTAATTTTAAAGGTTCGTTTTTAAGGGCAATTAATGCAGAACTTCTTTCTTCCTTTTAAAAAATACTTTCCATTCCTGTGGACTCTACTCTCTTATTCCTCCCTCCTTTATTTAGCCCATATAGGTATATTTTTCCAACGTCTGATCAATACCTCTCCTTTTCCATTATTCCCCATTCTTTCTCTCTCTCCAGTTCTGTTCCTTACACACATCTCCCTTTGCTAGTATTTTCACAATGATAGCTGACCCTAATACCATACAACTTTTGAAACTGGTCATACTGTTTGAAACGTCAGCTCCAGAAAGTGATAAGCCAGAATATTTTTCCATTGTAGCACAATGTAATCACATTTTGAGTAAAAGCAGAAGGATCACAGCTGTGTCCATGAGCATCAAAACACAGCACTGCATTTCAAGTCAATCATTTAAACCCGAATCAGAGCATATTCTGCAGAATTCTGAATTCAAGGAAGCCCATTTTACTGCCAGTGGAGAAGCTAAAAGACATGATTATACACTGGTGGTTTATTACTTCACTTTCACCACGTCCCAAAGCAGCTGATCAACTTGATGCCCATCCAACTCCACCTGTCCAACAAAGTAATGCTATTTTCTACAAATAGGTAGACTTCTCCAGCTGTGTTCTGATGTATAACAATTGACTTTTAAACAGAGGGACCTTTTGAGGAGGAAGTTACACTTGTAGATTCACTTTGCCAACATAAGCAGAAAAAACAGGTGATTATAGCTAAATAAGAATCATGTTTGACTGTACTGAAAAGCAGCAACACCAGTTGGGCCAAATATTAAGCACTTGGTAGAAATGCCTTACTTTGGTGGATATAACAAGAAGAATTCTGTAAGCACACTCTGTAATTTAGTTAAACAAAGATATTTAAAAATACGCTACCACTGGATATCTACTCCAGTACCAGGCAGGTTCCAGGTCAGGGAAAGCATAATATTAAGTGATTTTCTTTTTTTTTCTTAGGACCTTTAACATCTGTCATATGCTTAAAGTTTTCCTTTTGTTTTTTTTTAAGCCAAAACTGAACTGGAGACCATGCACATCAATACTGAGGTAGGACTATTTGCTGAGCATATATACACTGAAAACCCTAAATGCTCAACATCCCTCCCAAGGCAATCCATAAGATAAATTCTTGGCTTTGAAATGTTCAAAGATTCAAATAATCAACACTGTCTTATTTTCCTTCTTAATTATTCACCAAGCCATGAAAACCATTTTTCTGCCAATGTAGATGGACTCACTCTTCAAGGAAAAGGGGAAAAAAACTAAAAAGGGGAAAAACCACCATCGAAGGACTTGGCAGCCTTTAAAAATTCCCAAAACAAACACAGCTTCTCTCTAAGCTAGCATTTGCTAACAGGGTCACTGTACTCAGCATTTTTTGTGCGCCTGCCACTAAGCAGCATGTACGAAGAGATAGTCCCAAAGCTTCCTGAAAGGCCAAGACCTGAACCTTTAACCTGAATCAGTCCCTCTTTCCCCACCCACCCATCTCCCCTATTGCATTACCTCCTTATTGTTGACTGAAACAGTAGACAAAGTCAATGAGTAAAAGAACATTCTGCCTATTTTAATGCAAAATCTTGAAAATCCTCACCACAGCTCAATTAGAAAAATTACAAGATCATTGGCTGAACCCTCTCAAAATCCTGTAACTTAAAGAAAAAGACCTAGTGTTAAACAGCAGCTGTATTTTCACTTAGCTATGGAGACATTTCAGAGCCACTCTGCCATACTGGCTTATGTCTGGGCATTTGAATAAAAATAGCTGATGTGCTTGCTTTGTTACGCCATTAAATAAAGTGCACAAAGGAATTGCCAGTACTGTTTTTGCCCATGAAAGGCAATGGTCATTAATAGCTTGTAGTTGCAGAAGGCTGTCAGAGGAACAGCGTGCCTGAGCTTCCTCCACAGCTTCCTATAGGTTTAACCACACAAGGCAGAAGTGAAGACACTACACATTTCCTCGTTCCAGAACAGGTCACACCTGTAGGAGAGGTGGCAAGGCATGCAAGCCTCAGTTGGAGGAAAAGATTCGAGTCTTGTAAATTTAAGAGGGCAGAAAGATCATAGAGAATGGTCTGAGTTGGAAGGGACCTTAAAGATCATCCAGTTACAAACCTCTTGCCATGGGCAGGGAAGATGGGGTTCTCTTCATGGAAAGAGTATCTTGGGAAACTGCAATGACAGTATTAGTATTCTAATACTTTCTTTTGGTGTTCTGACTAGTATCTTGGAGATCTGGACTTGCATTACTATTCTTTTTCATACATTTCATGCTTGAAAGAGTTAACTTTCTTTCAGTAATATTTTGAGATGAAATAGGTGACAAACAGGCTACTCATACAATCGTGCCTGGGCTGGATAAATAGATTTTTCAGGCATCTTCAAATAGGTCCACCTGGAAATCACAGCAGACAAGCAAAGTGAGCCACTCTGAGGAAACCGGCTTTGTCAGCTGGATGTTATCCAAACACGGATCACCTAGCAATCAGAATGAATGACTGAGAAGCTGACAGCATGCTCAGAACCTCACAACAGCATGCTCTCAACCATGAGAAGTCAGATATTTTCAACAACTGGACAAGAGACCTCACCCCACTGGCCAGGAAAAACAGGTCATATACATATTCAGATGGCAAGTTACATGCAAGAAAAAACAAACCAAAATGAGAAAGGGAGACAATAAGAGGAAACAAACAAGGAAGCAAAGGAAAGTACAAGTACAAGCAGCTTTATTATTTTGCCTAAATATGCCCTAAATAAGTCTCCTGCTAGCTAGGAGCACATAAAGTTTACCAGCTCTCATAAGGACACTGCCTGTTTGCCTTCAGCTGTCATATCTTCCCAAGATCATAGAATCAGAGAATAGTTTGGGCTAGAAGGGACCTGCAAAGGTCATTTTGTCCAACACCCCTGCAATAAGCTAGGTCAGGACTACGAATATATAGACCAGCTAATGTGGATTACCTCTCTTCAGTAAGGCCTCAGAGCACTCACTGTAAAGCTTAAGAGCTTTTAGGAATTTGAAGTAACATGGGAGTACCTTGGGGAGAAGGGGAAAAAAGCTGCTGGGTCCTGTTGCTATGAGAAGAAACTTGCCATCAACGCAGAATTTCAAACAGGCTATGGGAAGAGAGATTTTCACAGCCCATCCTCAATTTGGAGCACACCCGCCTTGCACACAGAGTCCTGGGGCAGGCAGAGGGAGCCCTACCAAAGTAGCGACAGCATTTGCCTCCCACTAATCTGGATTCAATCTAGTTTATTCTTTCAGACTTACTTGGACCTAATAAACAACATGTCAATCCAATGCATTAAGACTACTGCTGTACTTTTTTGCTGGAATATTCTTTGCCCTTGCATAAGAACTGGCAAAGCTTTATGCATCTTTGTTGAAACCAAGTTGAAGTTTATTCTGTTTGCTGCCCAAGTGTTCCTATTAAGAGGCCTCTACCTAAATTTTATTTTAGAAAGGCACCTCTGTGTATGACCGAGTTAGAAGACAGACATGTAACACAAGGTTTCCTCCCCATCCAGTTCTCTTCCCTCACAGTTTTCCAGAGTTCAGACTCCATGTGAGGGACAGAAGAGCTGGAAAGCAAGAGAAAATCCTGAGAAGGTATGCAATCCCAACAGGTAAGCAGGTTCCCACCTGTAACAAAACACTTGTGGGAACTGTACAGATGATATGTCCTATACTTATTCCAGATAACATTAATACAATGAGTTGAAAGTAATCTCATGCCTGTTCTTTAGGCATTCTTGGTGCTTACAACCCACCTTTGAAATTAAGGCTTGTTTCAGTAGCAGGGCAGCATGCTGACAGAAGCCCTTTAAAAGAGCATGTATTTGGAAGTTGATGTTTAGAAGATGGATGGCTTCCATGTTGAAAAGACTGCATAAACTTTACAAAATATGCACTGTCAAGAAAGTTACTCCCCTGCAAGCGCCATCTTGCAGGTAGAAACCCAAGTCCTGACACTGGAGTTGAGACTTTAAAGTCTGGGGTGAAGGGTTCTTACAGCCGGCAAGTGAGAAGCAGTAACAGCACCCTGGCTATTAGAAGTGCAGTGTTTATATCCCTGATGTTATGAATTATGCAGCCTTTAAGCTTTACTAGGGGAACAGTAGGAGCAAAACAGTACGGAATCAATTTCATCCAGAATAGTGTGGGGAGAGGGAGAGTTGCTTTCCTATTTTGAGAGCAGCATCTATGCTACACATGCAGAGCCAAAGCCTTCTAATCCAGCAGGCTGAATACATACTAGTTATTCAAACTCAAGAACGTGTGCATAAAAGGAATTTCATACAATTAGTCTCTGTTATCCTCCTCGTTTTATACTTTCTGTAAAGTTCTTATTCCAGTGTTTCTACATTACACACTCAGACCCATCTTTTTGTCTCCCACAATGCCTTCAGTAATTCAAAAACATTAGACAAGCAGGCAAGGATGTCCAAAAAGACAGCATTTGTACAAGCCACTACTCTACCATTTAGTTAACAAACAAGCACAATTTGTAGATTATTATAGTAAAGCAAAATCAAGCATAGCATAATGAAAACGGGCAACGTGGTTTCAGTCTTCATATTAGAAACTGTGCGTCAGAGTTTTCTGCCACACTAATGCAATGGAACACAGTTATGATTTCATGAAGAAAAATATTTTAGCAGACTATCACCCTGAACAGCATGTAAAAGGGTCTTATGGAAGAAAATAATTACATCTATCCTCAACTAATAGAAGCCTCCGCACACCTCCACTTCTGCATCTTTATTTGTGAAACAACTGACAGAAGTTTGACACCAAACTAGACTGCAAATTCACCTGAGGAGGTCTGTGCAAGGAGCTGATCTTAGTTTCTGAGAAACAGGATGAAAACTTGGAACTAATTTTGCTATGTGTAGCAAGAATACACTAAAGAGAAGCTGTACAAGTTACTGGTGACATATGGCTCATATTGTGACCAAGAAAAAGCAGAGATAACTGACTTCCTCCCGAAGAAGGACCTTGTTTCAGAAGTTCCTCTCATATATTCACATAGCACAAATCTTACAGCTTCAGACAGTGCAAGCACAGAAAAGCAGCAACACAGGAGCTTCGGAAGGTCTGTGGCTGAAGAGATCACTCTGCATCACCACAGCCCCATAGGAAACCTCCAATCACTGAGGCAATACTCTTTCCTGCCCTGCCCAATTATTAATTTTGGAGTCTTCTTCAGCTGCCGGAGCATCTCACAGGGACACAACACGGAAAGCTGCCAGCCTTCCCAGAGCCAACTCTGACTAGGTCAGTCTTGGCTCAGCAGCAGACCACATAGCACAGCAAAAGGAAACACAAGGCCTTGAACTCTTGCCCATCTTCCCTCTTGCCCTCCATACACACACCCTAGACACCGATTTTCTTTGATCACTGAGAAATAGTAATTCACCGGTGGTCAACATCATTTCCACTGGAAACTGTGACAGCTGCCAACAGGCCCTATCCATAAGCAAATAGAGAACTGCTCAGATTAAAACTATGGAAACCCAGAAGTTAAGATGCCAAATTTTACCATTAAATGTGTATTTTTGGCTTCCTTCAGGTGTTATGGGAAGTTACACAATAACCATAATGGAGATTTCCTTTTTGGAGCTGTTAAGCTAATACCAATCTAAGGATCAGGTCTGGCAAAGCAGAGAAGCGGCAATTTGAACTTCCCTGTTGCCATAGCTGTATGTAGCAACACTGCAGTAGCACAGGGCATCTCAGCCCATAGCCACAGGCTCTACTCCAGAGCCAGTTTCATCTCAATTAGTTTTGGTATCAGCGTGGTGCTACTGTTAAACTAGGGATAAAGAAAATACTGAGGACAGGGTCTCCCAAATAATGATGATGAAGTAGCCTGAAATTACAGTGTTCACCTTCACGAAAATGACTCTTGGTCTTCAGTTAATTAATGACTTTAGTCCAGACAGCCTGATACACATCACCTGGCTATCCATCACCTATGGCTTTTGATTCCTGCAAAAAGCAGAGGCCACATATGCGATCAACAGCTCTAAAGAATAACCCTTTGTTTATGAAGGGGGACACCAAATAAGTCAGAGAAACCTTACCAATACTAATATGATAATTAGTTACTGACATTTAAAATATTGTACAGAAACCTTCCATATCATTACACAAAATCTGGAAGCAATTCTTAAGGAATTGTAGGCAAAGTGAACATACCATTCAACGCATCAGGGACACAGCTACATCTCTATTGCCCAGAAAGACAGCTTCTTGACAATTCTTAAATAATCATGCATGTACCATTACACAACCATGCATAAAATACTACAAAACTGCAAAAAATGTTTAGTCACTTGATCAACGTAACAACAAATCAGTAGGGACACAGTCACAGGATTCACAGGCCAAACCCACATTTCTTCCTAGGAGTGAAACAAAAAAAGAAAGGGATGTGCCAATCCTTCCACACCTCATCCTTCGACAGTAACTACTCTACGCCATATGGCTGTTAAGGATTGTCAGCACTTGAAGAATATCTATGATGCTTTCCTGACTGCTCTTACAGGAAAGGAAAGTTCAACAGACGTACTATAAAGTGAAAACTATCACTCTGCCTACTTTTTCTTGAATGAAAAAATGCTGTAACTGTGTTTACTATGTTTCTTAGAAAATCTGTATTTTGAAAACAGTGAACATTCCTGAACAGGTCTGGGATTAAAGGTGTCAAACTTTGAGAAGACAGGTGACTAAGGCTCCCAACCCACACAAGGCTCTTAAAGCACAACGCCCTGAAGCAGATCCCACTTGAAGACCAACGCAAGTAAGAGAAATAAATGCTAACCTATTTGGCATTTCTTACAGGCGACTAAAGGCAGAAGAGTGGCTGACCTGTCCCATCATCCAGCCTCCAGTAACTCCATACAACTTCACTCTCCCCGTCTCCAGCTGCTGCCTGAGAAAGCAAAGGAAGCACAGGGCTCCCAGGGCAGTCATTTTGCCAAGGAAGGTGCACAGGCACATGGCAGATACAACCAGAACTCCTCCCACGGGCTGAGGGCTGGCACAACCCCAGAGGAGCTGGGGAAGGCTTGAGAGAGAGTTCCTAGCGAAATCCATTTAACACATTCCTGCACAGCTTCTGCCGATTCTGCTCCTATGGCCAGTTGAAGCTATTCTAGTTAAAAAGCAAACATCCTTGCCAAGCTAGTTGCCTTCACTGAAATAAGAGCATGCATTTTACAGAAACAAAGGTAAACTGAGCTCATTTTCTTCTACAGAAGTTTTTCTGGTGTGATTTTGTTCCCTTGTATCTGCTTAGATAACTAACAAGACCAGAGCTACTGGAACAGGAATGTATTTATGTATCTTTATCCAACATGCTGAAGTTTTTAATGCTTGGTTGGGCTTTCTGGACCTTTGCACATGTATTAAACCATACAAGCATTTTACAGCTACCACCTCCAATTAGCACAGGAACTGACACCTTCTCTGCTGCTTTTCCTTCTGTGTTCATTTAAAAAAAACTCTGAAATTGTGCATTAAGGTATACTGAAGCACTATTGTATTAAACAAGCATAATGACCAGAATTTATTATACCTCAGGCATTTTTATGGATTCCTTCCTAAAAATATTAATAAGCATACTCAGTAAATGCAGGATTTACCTTTGTACCAGTATTCTTTGTATCTTTTGTTATTACAAATTAAAGCTAAAAATACATGTACACCCCCCCGTTGCATACTTGCTCCACATTCAAATAGAAACCCCCAGACAACCAACATAAACAACTGTGATGAATGCTTCTATCTCCAACAGGCAGTGGGATGAACACCATAAAAAGAAATTAAGACTTACTATTTTTCCACCTCCCCTCAAAACACAAGAGTCTAAACCAACTCTTGTTTGGTCAGTTGTGACTTCGTAAACGCTGTATCTACCAAACCACATGCTGCCAGGAATAGCATAAATCTCAAAGCAAGGATTACAAAATCACTTTGGGGTTTTGGGGTTTTTTCTTTCAAGAACCCCAACACACATCCTCACAAGGAGAAACAGTCCAATCCGCGTTTAGCTTTCAAAACTAGCACAGATCTATTTATTCTGCTGGGTATACACCGAATGTTTGAACAAAAAAAGTTAGTCATAGGTCAGACAATACAGCTCCCTATGACTACACCCCTCACTTGAAGGAAAACCAGAATATCAATTTTCTATTTCAACCAGCTGAAATGACAGTAAGAGAAAGCAAATTCTCCTGGCTTTTGTGTTCTAAAAGAACACCTTCCCATCTGACATCTAACCAAATTGGTTTTGGCCACTGAAAAACCCTACCATTGGTCAGGCTTTGCAATACGTGCATCCCATACACCTTGTTCGGGACGCACCGATGCACTCCTCATCCCTGAAGCTTCTATGGGGGAAAAAAAAATGAAGTCAGGAGCGGGTTATCTGTCAGGCCGCGTCCTGGCACCAGCCACCGAATTACGAGGTTATGCGAGCGCAACACCAGGTTAACAATTTGCAATTTGCTTCACTCCTGGACTCCCCGGCAGCCCTCCATTTTGTCAACTGCCTCAATTTAAACGTTTTCTAAGT
This sequence comes from Psittacus erithacus, assembly GCA_009867235.2. Taxonomy (NCBI): domain Eukaryota; kingdom Metazoa; phylum Chordata; class Aves; order Psittaciformes; family Psittacidae; genus Psittacus; species Psittacus erithacus. The sequence goes on from WYDI02030333.1 coordinate 41,831, forward strand.
TGAACGGCACAACTTCCAACATTTCTTGGGGAGCCCTTCGGGGCTTTAAAGCATCCTCGCCCATTTTAAGCACTGGAAAGCCTATTCGCAGCCAGTGCTGTTTACTAAGTTTAGAAAGGCAGACGCGCACCCACGGCTTATCAGGAGCCTCCCAAACATCCCCCGCAGCCGGTTTCGGGGCGCGTTGGAGAAGGCAACGGGCTCCGGCTCATCCCTTTCCGCGGCGAGCCGCCTCCCCTCCACCCGCAAAACGCGCCCAGCTTTCTCCCTCGTTCCCCTGCCTCTACCAGGAGAGGCAGGTGGCTATCGGGAGGTGACAGGGGAACGAACGAGGAGGCAGGAGCCTCCGCGGGCAGCAGCAGGGTGCCGGCCGCCCCGCAGCAGGTAGGGGGAACGTGGGGCGGGCGGCCCGCCGGTGCGGGCACCGTCCCCGTCCCGTAACCCCCTCCCTGTCACCCCGGTGCCTTACCACCTGCAGAGGCAGCAGGAGCCCGCCCGGGCCGGGGCAGCGACCTGTCCGGCGCGGGCGCTCTCCTTCGGAGGTGAGGGGCCGGCGGGGAAGGGCATGCGGGAGGCGGGAGGGAGGGCCACAGGGAGGGAGGGCTTGCTCCTGCCGACCGCCTCTCCCTCACCTCCCTCCTCCTCCTCCTCTCGGCCCGGCCCTGCCTCCCCCCGCGCCCCTCGCCCCCCTACCGGGCTGCCTTCCACGGGGCGGCTCGGGGCGAGGGGTCCCTGCGCTCTTCCCGGCACTTACTGTTTCACCCCTTCTCTCTCTGTCTGTCCCCTCGGCGGGGATAAAAGTTGTTGCCACCAGCCTCGCCTCTGCCGCCTGAAACAACTTTGTCTCCTTCCAGCCGCTGGGGAAGCTCCTTTTTTTCCTTCTTCTTCAATTAAAATAATAATAATAATAAAAAAGAAGAGCAATTAAAAAAATAAAAAGAACAGCAAAACTATATTCGTCTTTTTTTTTAAGAAGGGGAAGCGTGAAGGTGGGAGGGGAGAGCAGAAGAAAAAGGAAACATTTGGAGCTTTTTTTTCCCCTCTCCTTCTTCTTTCCCCCTCCCCCCCCAAGATGGCTTGAGAAAATTAAAAGGGGACAGTGATGGGACGGACACATACACACACACACTGAAAAGATAGGGAGGGGGGAGAAATTCGTGGGGTTTGGGGTGCTTTTTGTGTTTGGTTTGGGGGCTTTTTTTAAGCCTTCTGTTTCCCCCGGAGGGCTCAAGCGCTTAGAAACAAACGGGCAGAGCAGGCAGGCACAAGGAGGGAGCGAACGAGAGAAAAGAGTTTTGCTGGTCAGTAAACTTCAAGCTGCAGGGATGAGGTCATTGGTGTAAAAATAAAGCGATGGCGTCATTTGAAACCAATCCCAGTGAATGAACTCAGACGGGGGGTGAAGGTGGGGGGGAGAGGGTGAAGGAGAAAGAGGAGGAGCGAAGATCCCTGCGGAGACACCGAGGCAGCAGCAGCCATCGCGCAGCCCCGGCAGCGGGAGGCGCTGGCTTGGGGGGGGGATCTCACATCGCACCACACTGTCACCGGGGGGGAGACACACGGCTGCAGTCCCCGGCCCCCCGCTGCAGCCGCCGGAACGGCCCCTGGGAGGAGCCGGGGTCGCGGAGCGATTCAACCGAGCCGCCGCTGCCATCCTTCTCCGCCCTTCGCCTGGCCGGGAGGCAGGCTCCGCCCGCCTTGCAATCACTGCCCGGCCTCGGCCCTCGCTTCTCCCGTGTTCTGCCCGCGGAGTCCGCCTCGTCTTAGCGGCCCCGTCCCGCGGAGACGCGGGCGCAGCCGAGTTGTTCTCGGTGCTACAGCGAGCGCGCCAGGTGGCTCCATAAATGCTGGTCCTGTCTTTTAGTAGCGCCGTGTTCCATGGTGCAGAGCCATTGCAGTTCTAGGGTGTCAGGTTCTACTGTGGTAGTAGTGATGTGGGCAGGGAGGCCTGCTGGCTACATGGCATGCTGGGGGCCTTCATGCTTTCAAAGAATCACACACTGGTTGGGTTAGAAGGAACCTTAGAGACCATTTAGTCCAACCCCCTGCCACGGGCAGGGGCACCTTCCACTAGCCCAGGTTGCGCCAAGCCTCGTCCAACCTGGCCTTGAACACTGCCAGGGATGGGGCAGCCACAGCTTCTCTGGGCAACCTGTGTCAGTGCCTCACCACCCTCACTGGGAAGAATTCCTTCATAATATCTTATCTAAATCTCCCCTCTGGCAGTTTAAAGCCATTCCCCCTTGCCCTGTCACTACATGCCCTTGTAAAAAGTCCCTCTCCAGATTTCTTGTAGGACACTTTTCGGTGCTGGAAGGCTGCTATGCCATAAGGCCTTTAAATAACCTTGTTAAATAAAATAATTAAAAAAATCTGAAACCAGTAACTTGAGGAAAGTGCAAGTTAAGTCTAAACAGATAGGAACATAATTATTTTTATCTAACACCTATCTCTTCTGGCTAGTGTTAACTAGCGAAGTACATCCTTACAAATCCCTCCTCCAGGTACACCAGAATATTCTGTAGCCCTCTTTCTTCCCCAGAGTCATCACTGTCACTACAGGGAGCCTGCCGGCACTGCTGAGTATGCAGGATGTCTTACAGGCAGAATTCAAACGCCAGCCAGTTACCTCTGCGGGCTTTTGAATCCCTGTAACACAAACCCTTGGAAGACAGCATGCGAAAGAGGATTAACTGCATGGCTCCTTACACTCATGGTGGCTGTCTGTTAAAACTAAGTGCTTTGGGAAGAGCACGCAGCTATTGCTCACAGTAAAATGGTTTGTGTGGTTGGTACGTCAGAAGCAGGCAGCTCTGAACAAATTTTATAGTGGTGGGCTCTGTTCTGGCAAAATTGACCAAGAACCACCTTGATGAAGTGCCTGGTGCTAAGGAGTTGTGAGTTGTCTCCCATGAGGAAGCCTTGTTGGCACTTCAGAACAGTCACATCCTCTGCAAGGGAGTGCAAAATATGCAGGGGAGAGAGAATTCCTAAGAGAAGCCCAATCTTCCTAAGGGAATAACAAAAGAAAGACCAAAAGCAGTGAAGAAACTGTGGTAATGCAACTCATGTTGGTATGTTCACTGTTTTGCACGTCTGTCTTGTAGAAGGTAAAAAGCAGTTTTGCCTTTCTGTTTCAGTTAACCAGCTGCCCTGAAGAAACCTTCTGCAGATCCCTAAAGTGCCCAGAGTATTGAAAGTGTGCACAGTCAACTGCTGGTTAGCGGAACTACAACTGACCCATTTCGATGAAGGGGATCAGAGGAGAGCGTGCCAGAGAAACTCAAGGTGACAGCCAGTGCCCTAGCTTATTCAGACCACAGAAGTGCAGGAACAAATAGTTCTAGCACGGTTATCCTCACAAAGGGAAGTGGGGAGCAGCAGAGAGGTCGCATGGTGAGGAGGAAAGACATTTGAGTTTTCTCTTTCCTTTTGTCACCTCAACTCAGTAACACCTTATGTAACTTTTCTTATTTTAATTTTTTTTAATTGAGACACTGAAAAAGTTTCCTCACTGTAGAACTGTAGGAATAAAAAATATTTGTGACCATTTTGGAATATTTTTGGGTTTAGCTGAAGAAAATTATATATAAAAAAGTCTAGGAGAGCAAGTTAAAGCCTTTTTAACATAGAGTGTCCTGTAAGCTGCCTGGGCTTAAACCACAACACAGAGGCAGGAGATTTCTTTTTTCTAATATAATAAAAGGTGCGACTAAACCCCTGTGATATCACAGTTGACTCCTGCAGGCTGAAGTTATTACTAAGAATAACTTTATGTATTCAGCTTGAGCTTGAGCTGGGAGTCTGATCCGGGAGAGCATTGCAGGGTGAAACTGTACAAGTTTGTTGCTAACCTGAAGACACAAACAGAAGGAGCTTGGAGGACTCAAACACAGCAGCATCTGACCTTGCTTCACTGAGATTAGTGTCTGTGTCCTTTACCTCCTGTTCGCAATGGGCAAGGCGTGCGACTGTTGGCAGCTGACATGCCTCAGCTGGCAGGTGGTCACTTGTCAAGGAGCAGTAACTCGTCTGCATGTCAGAGTCTAACTCCGGCTTAATTTTTTTCCTTGAAAGCCTTTCGTTCCTCTCTACCATTTGCACAGCAGGCTCCTGGGAATGATCTGCAGTGCATGCACGAAACAGGGAGGGAGTCAGACCTTAGCTTGGTGAACTCCTGAACCATCTGGGAGGGGGGCTGCCTGGCTTTGTGGGTGTCCCTGGCTGCTGACCTTTCCTCCCCAGGTTCCCAGAGGTCTGACAATTCTATGAAATACATTTTGCTACATTTCTGTCCAGTAAATTTTTATTATTTTTTTTGCCTCAGTTCTTGCTGCCCTTTTTTGCCAAAATGGTACCGAAAGAGTTAATGTTAGCCTCCGGTTCTTGTGCCTCCTTATCAGGCTCATGAGATAAGACCTGAAGTGTCTATATGGGGTAAAACAAGGGCAAAAGACATTGTGGTGTCTATCCAGCAGGCTATGCAACAGCGCTCAAACTTCAACGCGCTCGCATGTCCTGCCAGTACACATACTGCTTCTGCCGGGAGCGGCTGTGTGTCACCCCTCACTGCCCCTATTGCTGGAGAACTGGGGAGAGGGAATAGGTGGTTACTTTCAAGAACTGGAGGTCATGAACCTTGTTTACAAAGGTTTCTCTTTCTTTATTCATAAAAGCTAGCAGAGCTTTCTGTTCCTTTTCCAGCTAGTGGATTTGGTGACACTTCACTTGGTTAATCAGTTAGCAGTGATTAAACAGGGGAAAGATGAATGGCAGCCTGAGTAACATCATCATGTTTTCTGCACAGTGGAAAGTTGTGGTTTGCCAGAGGAACCTCTTGCGAAACCAGTGAGAACTGAACTTAAAGAACAGAATTTACCATGATTTAAAATCCCCTTGTGGGTGCTCACTTCCACCATGGGCTGAAGCAGGGTTGTTGAAGAGATTACCATTCCCAGACAGCTCTCAGTCACTGTCATAGCTGTCTTCTGCCAAAGGTTACCACCTCTCCTACCTACCTGCAAGCTGCTCATGCAATCCCTCCCAAATTTGTTTTGGCCAAAGTCAACCGGAGTAGCTTAAGAAGTTTAAATAGTAGATGTCAGCTGAACTGGTTTGTTTTGGATGGCTGAAATGGATTAGGGGAAACCCAAGTCAGCAGATGGGAAGTGAGGTGATGACCTTTTTTTTCATGGGCAGCTTCAGGGGCGGTGGGTAGTTTGGCCTAATCTGCTTTCAGAGCAGACTGCTGTACCAGACATAACTACTACTGACAGCTCTTCAGGGTATTTAAAAATAGAAGAGTTGCTGAGGCACCCACATTGAAACATTCATAGCATTTTTAGATACTACTAGCTTTGTTGGCATAGATAGCAGGGTACGGCAGGAGTAGCAGTGCAGGTTTGTGGGAGAGCAGCAATGGGAACATGAGGATTTGGAAACTGGTAGGAATAGAAGATGTAGGACTGAGGGCTGGGAAAGAGCAGAAGAGAGAAAAGGTTGCAGATGGAGCTCACAGAGTTCAGTGGGAGATCACGGAGTTCAGTCTGGAGAGGGGGAATTTGAGTGGTGAGAAATGCAGGCATCAGAGATGCAGGATGCAGAGTAGCAATGCTCGAGGGAAAACAGTGAGTTGAGAACAACCACTGTCTCCCCATTCTTCTCTTACTTGTGTGTGTGTCAGACCTTGGGAAGCTCTACTCCTCTGGAAAATGTTTAAATGAGAACAGCCTCACTAGTCTGTTGCTACAGGTAGTTTTCATACATCTACTTCCCTGTAGCTTCTCCAGCACTGCCATATTCATCGCATGTCAAACAGGCCGGGGTTAGTATGCAAGCAGAGAAGTCTAGGTTCAATGCAGATACGGCTTCTTATGCTAGGAGAAATGTAAGACAAGATGGAGCAATATTCCTGCTCTCTGTAAGACAACAGTGGATGATTTGGAGCAGTGGAAAAGAAAGGGAGAATTAGAGGAACTGGAATAGCAGAAAGTACAGAGAAAAGAGATTGCCAGCTGTCTGATTCCCTTAATTCATAAATCCTCTATCCATTACTCAAAAAGAATATACACGATCCCTATCTCTATAGTTTCTGAGAACTCATTACTTTTGTAAGTCTTTCATGGGACAGAGGATACCATGTTTTAAGGGTGTAAGACTGAGTTACTGAGATAAAGTAGCTCATTCAAGTTAGTATAGCAAGCCAGTTGCAGATCGGGGAACTGAATCAAGTTCCCTTAAATTCTAAATCTAATCACTAAGTCATCCTTCTCCCTCTCTCCATCTCTTAAAAGAAATAGTAATTTTTTTTACTTAACCTGAGCAGGCACATTTAATAAAATTAAGCACTTGTACAAGAGTTTGTTGGCTTAGTTTGCAATTAGACACACATACACACAAAAGTCTATAAGTGAGATGAGATAGACAACAGAAGACAATGACAAAATACAAAGGAAGAAGTAATAAAAATTTCTGGTTCTGTGGATGGGCTTTATAAAGCTTAGGGGCTTTTGATCAATCCTAATCATCTTCAACAGAAAAAAAAAAAAAAGTGACTATTTTGATAGTCAAACCACTTCAGTGTGAAGCAGCAAGATTAAGTTTTGAGAAGGCATTTGAAACTGGAGATCATAATAAGTATTATTTACAGAAAAGGAGCATAATAGCATGTTCTCATCAGGAAACAGAATAATGAAATACTGTTCTCAAGAAACAGCAAGTTCAGACAAATCTACAGCAACTGAGAAACTTAACTAGTAACTTTTCTCACTTTTCTCTATATCTAAATTAAAAATAATTAACACCACCCCCACCCTGGTACATTAAAAACCAAAATCACAAACACATTTCAGAAATTAAGTTAATTATCACAATAAACACCCCCCCCCCCTTACCTTCTTCCAGTTCTTACTCACTGCTAGTCATTTGTCTGTAGGCTGATGTACTTGTATTGAAATCAACTTGTAATGGGCTGTAAGCACAGATGGTGTAAATCATCATTGCTCAACTAACACTTAGGTTGCTATGCCAATTTATACTATCTGAAGAGTAGCTTTGTATGTTCATGTTTTGTTTGTGGCCCATGATGAATCAGAACTAAAATGTATTTGTGTTTATTATGAGTGCAACATAAAATGTACGAGGTCTTTGCCTATTCATAACCTTCTTTTTAACTACTTGAGTACTTTAGATGATATGAGAGTATAGTAATTACCAACCTTAAATACATTTTAGACTTTTTTTTTCCTGGTAATGAAATATTTTCTTAAAAGTACCTAGGATACAATGAAAAAGGGCAGCATCCATAAAATGCTCTAAAGTTGTGATACATGAAATGTAATCTGGGTCAATATAAACTATTAGATACAAAATTACTGTCTTTATAGTATGTTAAAGTTAGCTCACAGTCAGGAAATTTGACTAAAAGTTGAACGTAGAAACTAAATGGATAACCTGTGGTATTAAAGACCAGTTTATATTTTATTTATTTTAAAAAAATTTATTTTCAAGATGTACACTAGAGAGGAAATCCTCCAACAGTTTTAGAGTCTTCGCCATTTCTCCTAATGCATTTTCTTGTTTCTGCCTACCTTTAACAGCTTCTGATGCCTACAGATATCCTGATCCTTGTGGATTTGATAAGTTAATGTTCATTGTGTTTCTATTTCTAAGGTGCTGTTTGGGTGTTGCAGTAATATGCAAGTGAAACTATGTTGTTATTCAAACAGATTGTGAAAGAGAAAGATTTCTCTTCAGTGGAATCATTAAAATGCACTTAATATATGGAAACACCATCATATCAAAAAAAGGACAGAAAAAACTTTAATGGAAATGAAAAAAGACTTGAGTTCTGAAAGGGAAAAGAAAACTCAGTTAATGAGTATTTGTTGTTGCTGTGGGAAAGAAAGGCATGAGCACCACAATGACCTGTATTTATAAGCTTTCATTCATATAAATCTTTAAGTGGATAACACCCAGAACATCAATATTTGGGCCTCACAGTAAAAATATTCATAGGAAAAAAAGCCCTGTTAACTTTGAAGAGTGTCTTGTTTTGTTGAATGCGCTGGTCAGAATATTGTCAGTCTGCTACTAAACCAATTGTCAACAACAGACAGCAGAGTTTGTTGAGAAGGACAGGTGAAAATATCAGGTTACAGAGGAAAGAAGCATGTGAAAATTTCAGAGCGTGTCATTTGTATTTTTTTTCAGGGCGCAAGGTTAGAATATGTCTATTTTAGTAGCAATCTGAGTTCAAAACTCTAAGGTGGAGGTGAGGTGAAGGACTGCTTGTTTATTTTTATATAGTTTTTTTGTGTACCCTTCCGATGCTCAGAAACAAACTGGTTTCTGTACACTGGGTATGGGTACAACCCTTTTAGCTCTATGGGGGGGTGGGGGTGTTGAAAATCTTGCAGGAATGTTTTTGCTTCAAAGCAGTTTGTCACTTGTTCTCCTTCTTGCTGGGGTGAAGCATCACTAACGTATTAAAAATGTTTAAAACCCTGGTTTATGTTCAGCCTGCAGAAAGAAGGGGAGAAGATAGTGAGGATAAAGCACAGGGCTCCAGATCCAGTGTTTTATTTTCTGTGTGAAGATCCGCCTCAGACTTCTCATGACTTCCTTGGAGCTGCACCCTCTTACCTCAGATATAAATTTGGCTTGTTGACTGTGGTCATTAAAGAATTGTTTCAAGTCACTGATCAAATGATGATGAGTTCCAGATAAACTTATGCTGAAGAATGTGCATCTTCATGATAATTTAAAATCTAAATGAGATATTATGAAATCAGATGGGACAGAAGGTTTTTTAAGAGGGGGAATTTCAAGTAGAGGACATGACTTTCCAAGTCATTATTTCTTGGCAACTGTGTAAGCTCAGAAGAACTTCCTAGACAAGAACATGAGGACAGATTATTTTGTGAGCTAGTCAGTGGAGACATTTATGGGAAAATGGGAGATGCAATTTGAGTTCCAGAATATAAAAGGAAAAAGAAGTCCTTGTTAGAAGGGCTTGTCTAATTACTAAGTTGCAGAAATTGTATGTTTATTCATCTGTTATTTTGTACTAGGACTTACAATTAAATGATGTCAGCTACAGTTTAAGAAAAATGGTTATTATAACTGATGATTCATTTAAAGTACCTTCATACCATATAGTGTCAGCAGGAGATTAGGATGCAGTTGCACAAACACTCTAAGCTGGATGTCACTAAAAGAAGAATTTGGTCTTCCATTTGGTTTACAACATGTGAATGAACAAAGGCTTGAACCACTACAGAGGACACACAATTTAGGAACAAGGATGCACAGCAATCAGTGGGGAAAGACTGAACCAGTGTGTGGCAGTGGCAGTCCTGACTCTGGGGGAGAGAAGATGCAGGCAGATGACTTGGTTAAGACCATTTAACAGGCTGCGATGACAAAAGAAGATGGTGTAGCTCACAGTTTCCTGCCCTCTCCTAACTCTGAGCTCCTGCCACTTCCTTTGCTGTGGATCTGGCATTGTTATAATGCAATGTAAATCAATTCGTCTTGCTAATCCAGCAGAAGCAGAGCGAGCTACTCTTTTGACAGTCATTAGGTTGACATTTGCCATCCAATGATATCAGTAAAGAGGGTGGTCAAACACTGGAACAGGTGCCTAGAGAGGGTGTGGCTTCTCATCCTTGGACATGGCCCATGCTGGAATGGACAAGGCCTTGAGCGACCTAATCTAACTTTGGAGTTGGATTTAATGTTGAAGTTGGCTCTATTGTGTACAGGGAGTTAAACTAGCTAGCTTCCAGTGGTCCCTTCCAACTGAAATTATTATATGGCATAGAGGGGGCAGTCATGATTCCTGTAGCTTGTATCCTTATTTTACACTGAGAAATCTCAGTGCATCAGCACCCCTGGCTGAAAATCTGTCTCTCAAATACTAAGGTAGTCCTGTCACTATTGTGAAATTTCAGTGTATAAATTTTTAGGTACAAATGTCTATGAGCAAAGCTCTTTGAGGAGGAAGTTTGGTTAGATGGTAAAAGTCACTACTTAAAGTCACTATAGATATTGCAGGGCTGATCTCAGTATTGCTAAACCAAATATCATAAAGCCAGGTTATTGAATATGAATGTATACTGTAAAAAATACTGAACTAACATGTACACAGTTAAAGTTTACAAACAATCTTAAATTTGTGTTGAAAAGAGACTCTACAATAATCCTATGGTAATACATAATGCATTTTAACCGATCCAGATTAATCTCAGTGGATGTTAAAAACATACTGAGGTTCTCTCTACTTTGTGGCAAGCCTGCAATGCAGGATGGCTTCTGGATTTTATTGGACCAATAAAAGTTGTTGTTGTGCTTAGCAATTGGACTTTTTTATGGTAGCAAATTACTTTTACATCCATATAGAGGCCCTTTCACATTGGTAGGGGTGTGAATAAAGGCCCTGGAATAAAATGAGTCAAGGCTGTATGTAAGTCATTGAAGCAATGAAGGTATGAAATCCTTCAATAACAACAACAAAATCCCTAGTAACAAATGCATATGAAAATATATCTTTTAAAAATCCCAGAGTCTTAGTCTCAATTACATACCTCCCTCTCTCCATAGCTGTTCATAAACTGGTAACGTAGCTGCACAGGGTATATTTACTTCCAGCTAAATGTTCCTCAGCACTTCTGGAGTGGTGCAAAAGGGCTGTATTGTACCATTCTCTTGTTTCTTCTCAGTTGTGCAGCCAGATTATGACCTCTATAAGCCAAAACCATACAAACACAAAGCAACAAAGCTATATAGATTGTTTATGAATTATTGTAATGTCAAGGAGCTTTATTTTATTTTTTTTTATGTATTTCCATTTATACAGGCTCTCAGCAGTATGGATTCAGGGGCACCTGTCTTTCCTGCATTTGAGGACAAGTCAGTGCAACCTTCTCCTGATCAGTAATGCACCTATCTTGTTTTCAGTGGCTTATGCAGGAACACTCAAATGATTTGAGACTCTAGACTTTCAAGCAGACTTTTAAATAGGTATGTGCTTCCTATAGCATTTCAATGTGTTTTGGTGGGAACACGGACATAGACTCCACATTGTGTCGAGAGAGGGGTGCAGGCACAAATGCAACCATGCTGCAAATTGTCTGCCACCAGAAAATTTGGACCTGCAGTGTGCTGAACAGATCATGCATGTGTTGCCCTTCAGTGCCCACCAAATAAATACGTTGCAAACAAATTTGCCTCAAGGTGGTTGCCTGTGCAAGTTTCTATGCAGTGGAGATCTGTAGTACGGTCAGTGACTGCAACCTGTCTGGAACTGTATATTCTTTTGCAGAGATATTTTTCTATACCAGATGTTAAGTGAGTTGCGCCAGGTACATACACAGCGGCACTTTTCTAGATTCCTGGATGCCCTGTGACACATCCATTAAAAGTAGTAGTCTGCTGCCAAAACTGATGCAAGAAAATAATGAATGGAGCCATGCGAAACCACCAGTGTAACTCACAGATTCCAGTTTCATTCTTTGAATTGATGTGTAGGACACCAGTCACCAACTTAAGTAGGGAATCAACCATTCTTTCCTGAAACTAGGAGTTCAAAAATTATTTGTTTTGCTTGGACCTCATTTTCAAAATCCCAGTTGTCTCTAAAACATGCTGGGTCTGATTGCTGGTTTAGAGCAGTTAAAGATCTCATTCTTCAGGAGTGTATCTGCGCTGCCTCATAGCTTCTATACTCAGTTGAAAATCATGTCTTAAGTGGGAGTCAAACACTGACACCAGAAAGTAGACAATTGCAGCTTGGTGGTATTCTGCATTTGTGAATCTCTGGCCAAAGCACATATGGAAGAGGTGTGAACTTGTAAGAGATTCTGCCCTTAAATCTCCACATGGATTGCAGCCAATAAGAATCGGGCTTGCTCTCTCAGTACATCTATCTGCAAATAGCTACAGTATAGTATAAACAGACATAATAATCCAGTTTATTTTGGATGATTGATTAATGGGAACATTACTCATATACTCAATGCATGACATTTCCTATTACTTGTTCGTATCATTTGAGAGTTAAAGGATATAAATACTTAGGAATTTGCACCAGTTGGGTTGCCACCTGTCTGCTGAACACATTAAAGGGGGAAAAGGGTGAGTTGTATTCCATTTAAGAATGCTGTAGCTATCTGAGGGACTCTGAATAACATTTCTGACACTGCCAGGGGAAAATTTTCCATAGCAGTCTCAACACAGACTCAGCAATAGGGTCTTTTCTCCCTGACATAGCTAGGCATTTAAAGGACTAAAAAGAAAGATGGAGGTAGAGGGAAGGGAATTACTTCACCGAAGCAAGTTTACAGTGCTCTGGAGCCGACACTTCTTTCAATAAAACAAGTCAGTAGACAGCTAAGGACTATATACATGCAATCAAAGTGAACATTTAGCAAACAGTTGTCGATCTGTGTATGGATTCACTGCTTTCTTGGTTAATGTTTATACCTGACATTGTAGCAGTTGGTTAATAAATAGCTCATTTGTGTGAAGAACTGGAGATGGTAAAAAACAACAACAAAAAAATCTAGAACAAACATATGCAAATCCCCACCTGCATTTCTTTATGTAAAATACTTATCAAACTGATGGCAAGCTGTAGCATGACATCACTTGGCCCTATGAAATGACTACTGACAGGTCTATTCATAGTATCTATAATTAGCTACTTACCTCTAAGTTTCAGTGATTTCAAGCAGCAGACTGATGTAAATGCTTTAAATCAGTTTCTGGAGATGCCTTTGAAACTAAGCAGACTAATGCCTAACATGGGCATCAACACTACATACCAATGTCAAGCTTTCTCCTGCAGCTTAACTTTGGTCTTAAAATCATGGAAATATATTGAGAAAACTCATCTATGTCCTGTTTGGAAACAGCTGTGCATCTCAAGGGATGCCGAGGAGGATGAAAGTTCCTCTTGCTATAGGTTTACTGCTCTTGAATTACCTCATTTATCTCTTTTCTAGAGATATGTCCCAATAGACAGAAAACATTCCTTGTAGAGCACTATAGAGGGAACCCATTCAGGAATTAATACAGCTTTAACGTACGCTTTTCCTGGGTCTGACAGCAAAACCGCCAGAGGGTGTGCAGGAAAGGGGCACAGTGCCACAGAGAGCTTCTGCTACATGTACAACCACACATTCTGACTGTGAATGGCTTGTAACACAAAACAGTGGAGACATAAATGGTGTAAGCTATTTTATGTAGTTTTCTGAAATTGTAGTGTCAGTCCCCAATTCTGGGGGGACAATATAGTTCCCAGTCCCAAATTCCTATGGGAAATCCTGAGGTAGAAGTTAAAACCAGACCACTTGCTTAAAAACCAGCTTGATTTCAGTGTGTACTAGTGTTTCACAGATTCTTCTTCCCTTGGATTGGTCTTGTCTGAAATTTGTTTAACAGTACTCTAACATTCAAAAGGAAAAATAAAAATCCACAGTGTGTTTTTTGATTTAAAATATAGTCCTTTCAGACATAGGGACAACACCCCCCACCCCCACCCCAATCTTGTAGTTAAATACTTTTTGCAAACTAGGCAGTATTTTCTAATTTTGATTTTATAATTGCAGTTAATACTGCAAATCTTCAAACAGTCACCATAACTCAATTATTCTTTCAAGTCAGGCATAGTCTGGAGCTTACAATTATAACATAAATTTTTATGTGTGAATGAGAAAATTACTAGGTATTTGTGTGCATTTTAGTCAACAATTTTCTTCATTGTTACATTTTTCATATGATAATTTGAGAACTAGCAGTCTGACTGACAAATTTAAATGTCATTTCTTCCAGTGAAAGCAAGACTGAAGTGAGCAGAGTCAGAGTAGCAAAAGGCTAAACATGCACTAAATCCTCTAATGTATTGTGCTGTATCTCTGGGGGTATGCCAATGTCTACACTGAGCTGGCGTCACACTTGGGCAAATCCTGGTCCAGCATCACAAAGCAGGGCACCTGAGTATGACACAGCTTCCATCAGCAGCATGCATTTAGGCTCTCCTTGAATAGAAACTGGAGAGGAGAGAAAGGAGCTGGCTCTTAACCTAGATCTTACCCAGATACTGAATGTTATCAGCGTATATGCTTAACAGAGCTTCTGGATCTATAATTTTAGTTATAACTTAAATTACTCCAAATACCTGAGAAGCCATTCCAATTTGCTGTGAATTACTAAGAGAGAAGCATGGGAGTATTTTCCAGGTTGCTCCAAGCCCCGTCCAGCCTGGCCTTGAACACTTCCAGGGTTGGGGCAGCCACAGCTTCTCTGGGCAGCCTGTGTCAGTGTCACACTACCCTCATAGTGAAGGATTTCGCCCTTCTATCTAGTCTAAATCTACCCTCTTTCAGTTCAAAGCCATTTCCCCCTTGTCGTGTCCATACATGGCCTTGTAATTCTTCTTGGCCCCCTTTAGGTACTAGAAGACTGCTCTAAGGTCTCCCCAGATCCTTCTCCTCTCCAAGCTGAACAACCCCAACTCCCTAAGCTTGTCTACATAGGAGAGGTGCTCCAGCCCTCTGATCGTCTTCATGTAGATCTCTTTGCAAGGGAAGAGAAAGCTTGAGTTTTCTTTTACAGGAGATACTGGTGGTTTGAGAGCTCTGGGACAAATGAGGAATTTTGAGAGCCAGAGAAAAGGGAACTGATTACAGGTTAAGAGTCTCTATGCTTTGTTCTGTATCTTTCTGAAACAGCACATTTTTATTTCCCCAGTATGGATGGGCAAGGCAGGCAGCCTGCCATCTGCCAGTAACATTCTGCTTATTTTGCCTGTTGCCTTGAAAATGAGTTTGTGTTATACATGAGTTTGTTCTTGATTTAAATCCAGTTAATAAAACACTTTTCATGGTGCAGCCTTTGATCCTGAAAGTAACTTTTGCTCACATGAACAGCCTCATTAAATACAAGTCCCATTAAATGCAAATACAAGGCTCATCAGCAGTTACAACAATACTAGGAAATCTAATATGCTTAAACACAGTTGCAAATCATGAGTTAGCTGATACAATGCTGCCTTAAGATGGAGTGAACAGTGCAGATGAGGGCAAAGCACTGTATGTGGTGACCTGACCCTTCACATGAAACACAGTGATATTCTGAAAGTAGTCAAGGTCATTATAGATGTCCTCCAACCCAGTTACAGCACAGGTCCAGCTTGCTGTATGAGTCCATCGTTTTGCACTTGAGCTATACAGAAACCTTGTTTGTGCCCTTGAACAAGCAGTATTAGACTTAGATTAGTACATGTTTTGAGTGTGAGCACAGCCCATGCCATAGTACCAGCGTCTGGCCAGAACTGTTTAAAATCATTTTAAGTGCTGAGGAAAGCAACCAGAAATACTCTTACCAGAATGGCCAGCTACAGGGAGCAGTTTTGGACTGGTTCTAGTAGGTATGCATATGCAGGCATATTTGTTTGCGTAGGCCAAAGGGGAGAAGCACATTGCAAAATATCTAAAGAACAAGAAATGACACTGAGCTGAAGTAGATTTTTAAAGCTCTTGAGAATGAACAATATGCTTTTTTACTAAACCAGTTGCGCATAGCGATCAATGTACACTACTAAAAGAAAAAGACTAATCCTGCTGTAAGTTCACCTCAAGTATTTCATGAATTTCACATGATCCACCCACTTTTTTCTGTACCTCTGCAATTACCATATCAGCAGCAATAATTCTCTGTTGTTCAAGTGCCAGATACAACATGGCTTTCACATTCCTGAACGTGGCATATTGTGCTGCTGTTTGTTTGTTGTTTCAGAACAAGATTAAATTTTATTCACTTGCGCACCGCACTGAACTTTAACCCACTCTTCGTCATCTTCTTAATCAGTGATTTGTTTGTCTTGCTCTTTGGTTCTCAGTTTTTTATATTAACTTTATGCATGAAATCCATGTTATTCAAACGCCTTTTTGAACCATTCCTATTTTTCCTCTCGTATCTTATTTGGAACTATCAATCCTATCCATAAAGTGTAGGAGCATCTGATGTTTTTTTCTCTCCTTTCTACTAACTGGAAAACATGAAGTAGCTCCTTTCCAACTGCAGCATGAGCATTTTCATGCAATATTTCAATTGACAAATAGTCCATCCATTCAGCAATACAAATGCTTCATGAACACTTTCAAGATTTTGCTTACATGGGAAAGTTAGTTTGGCTCAATAAAGCTGTAACTTTTCTCTGTGTGTGTATGCATAAGACAAGAGCTGATTATTCCAAATTAACTTATGTTGAATCCATTTTACTTGAAAGTTAATTTTCAATAGCTAAACAGAATTCCCCTTGTAGATGAGACTTCAAGGATTTGTAACTACAGAAGGTGCTCATCTTGTCACAAAGTGGAATATTTGGCAAATATGAGAGAAACCCCCTTATCAACATTTGATTATACAGTCTATAGCAAGTAGTCACAGATCAGGCTCCCAGTGTGCTCTGCTTTGTTTAAACACTGATTATACTTTAAAAATCAGCTTTCAGAACGTTTTCATTTGAAATAGAATTTTCTTTTACTCATACCAACAAGGTGATCAATCAGTACTTGTTAGCATGTGCTGTTCATGCATTTACCAGGTTGTGCAGAGCTTTAGCATACACAGCTTATTTCTCTAATGTAAAAAAGCACCACTAGTATACTTTTATCATAGTTACATAAGCAACAATAAGATACAGAATATTATGTAAATAAACATCTTTGGCTATTTCCTTGTGATAAACAATTTAGCTAAGGGATACAAATGACAAGTTGAGAGTGTTCTCTGTCTCAGTATCAGCAGTCTAAAAACTGAAAAACAGTTTCTGCTTGTATTTCCAGAAATGTTTCTTGGGTATCAGATTAAAGGCTATAGGAAAATGCCATTTCTTTATTGTTTCTAAAAAAAAAATAATAAATAAATGAAGGAATTGAAAGAGTGGTTGTAGTTGTACAGTCCTTTCCTAAAGATGCTAAGAATAGAGTTAGCATCTCTATTAAAGTAATTGGTATCTTGGTGCCTTTGGAAAACACACAAGAAAATATCTTAACTGCATCCTTGTTTTCTCATCCATGAATGAACTGATTTCAAAGGCTCTGAATCTGCAATTACTCTATGAATGCACAATGGAGCAATTTCATCAAAATTCTGAGTCATGATACCAACAGGTTGCAAGATTCATTCTTATTTCAAGCAGGCTGTCAGAAGAACAGATTTCCATTTGCCTGAATTATAACATTTACAGCTCCAGAGAGAATAAACACCTCTTTGGGATGCATTGACATCACTGCAAATACAAGCACACAGCGCAAAATCACCTTGCGAGTTCTATCTCTTTTTTAGTCAGACTGACAGAAACGACTGCCTGACTACTGAACCCAGTTTATTTATATACCCAAAGTCTTTCTGGTTCTCAGAAGTACAATCCTTCTTTTAGGGAACTGCCAATAGTTATTGCATAAGACACTTTGTGACATTGGGTAGTGTAAAAGGTAGTGTTTCCTTGGTGTGCATCACTATGGTTTAGCAATAAAACTATCAGGATGTCTCAGAGAATCACTTAGGAATCATCACATACTAGGAAAAACAGTAACCTGGCATTTTGCCTGGTAAGTAATTATGGCAATTAGTCAGGATAGTTGGTCTAGTACATAGATCATCTGCCTTTACTTTAACCAATGAAGTTTTACTTAAAAATCTTAATTCAATTGTGAGTCTTTGGGGGTCAAAATGGTGACTTATTAGAGAACATGAAAGAAAGAAAGGCCTGGTGGGCCAGACCATGGTTCCATTTATTTCATTATTGTCTCAGAATGATAGGAGGTGGTGCTTCTTAGGGAGGATATGTGAACTGGGCCTTTTTCCATGCTTTGCTCCTCTCATACATCCCAATATCCTACACTGTTAGATTAGGGATGGTTGAGACTACATCCCTTTAGTAGCTCTTTATGAAACATAAATATGCCTAATCCTTTTTTGAACTTGCTGCAGTCTCACAGTTTCCTGTGGCAGTAAACTCCAAGACTTCTTTGTTTGCTGTGTAAAGAAGTACTTTCTTCTAGCTGGTAAATCAGTTTAAAGCATCACAAGCTTATGTGCTATATATATGGGTTTATATATATTATTCAGTTCTATTCACAACTGTTCTTTGTGACAGACTTCCACTCAACATACATGTTCATATTCATCCAGGACAGTACAGCCATAGTGGAAAAAGCAGACAGAAATGCATATTTTGAGTTGTTCTGTGCTAAAATAAGGAAGTTCTTAAGTGTTTAGGCAGGGAACTTGTGCTTACCCTGGTCACAAGCTCAGAACTCTGCTTCTTAAGTAATATAAAGTAGAATGGGTAGTGTGGGGTAATCTAGTGGAAGGAAAAGATGCAGCTGTAACTTTAATTTGCTGGTTAACAGGATTCTGGCCTTTCTGAATCAGCATCAGGGCTCTGTCTAATCTCCTTCCTCCACTCATGTTGCAACAGAGGGTTGCCTAAGTGAGCTATGTTGGCTCTTTGCCACTCAATATTTCCCTTCACCAGGGAAACCCCCAACTGGCTTTTAAAGCCAGCTTTATGGCCCCAGGATAGCGCCAAAGGCGGTATGAGGGCCTCACCACCTTCTTCAAGAATCTGGAGGCAAAGGTGGGGGAGGGGGTTACAAGAGACAACCTAAGGAATCTCATAGAGAGCTATTCCTTACACTTTATTAGCTGATGCCTCCTGTTGAAAATACTGATCATCCCTGCTTCTTTATTATTGTTACTTCAGAGGCAGAGTTGCAAGAACTGATTCATCGGTTTTGGACAGGCAAATATGAAGCAGTGTGCAAACTGCCTGGTCTTCAACAACTGAAAAGCATACAAACTTATAGGAAAAAAGACAACTTCTTAAAGTGCTTTGTCTCTGCCATCCATCAAGCATACCCCTCCAAGAGGAAGGTCTGTGACTCAGGGGGAAAATCCCATGACAAAGCCTTTAGCCCTAACAATTGCATGTAAGAGACATTAAGTCATGGGAAACTCTTGTGAATAGGGTTTCAGGAATAAAAAGGAACATGCAGCAACATGAAACATGCCTAGCTTCAGGTTTCACTGTGATCTTGAAACACAGGCTGAGTTTAAAGACTTGTTCACTGGGGTACATGCATCTTTTGAGCAAGCAGGGGCCTCATTTCAAGGGACCTGGGGGGCAGCGAGGAGGGCACTATGATGCACAGCTTGGTTTTGCATCAAAAGCATGGAACATTAACCTTTTCTGCTGTGTGTCGACATGAAAAGGAGGGGAAACGCGATGTTGCTCCAAGGATTAGAGGGACTGCTTCTTCAAGTTTCCGGTGGCTCTGGATCACAGGCTCAGTACACCATGCAGTGTCCGAGTGACCAGGAAGTCTCAGTTCAGGCTTCAGGAACTCGGGGGGCAAAGCAAGGCAAACAATAGAAGAAAACTTAATTTGTTGGGTTGGGTTTTTTTGTTTTGTTTTGTTATTTTAGTGCTGAAGCCATTACACGGCTGCTCAGCTCGAATCCTAGGAGCTCTGTAGCAAGTTACCACAGCAGTCTGGTACACCAGCGAGCTTGGATTCGAGGAGGAGGCACCGCTTTAACTGTTACAATCAGGGCTCTGAGCCTGGGACAGCCCGCGCACCGGGCCAGAGCCTACAGCCGCCCTCGCGGCCGCCCAGAGGCAGGGGAAGCCCGGCCTAGGCACCAGCCGCGCCGTCGGGGTCCGCGGAACAAGCCGGAGGCCTGGGGGATAGGCCTGCCTCGGCCCTTCGGGACGCGTAGTCCTCCCTCCCCCCGAGGCGGAGACCGATGGCGGCGCCGCTGCCCACCTCCCCCTCCGCGGAGTCCGCTGGGAATTGTAGTTCTTCCTGTCGCACACCTCAGCAGAAACGGGCCGGGAAAGACTACATTTCCCAGCGCGCCCCGCGCCGTCGCTGTTGCTGCGGCTCGACTAGCGCCGGGCGGAGCGGCGGCTGTAAACAAACTGGGCGGCGGGTGATGGTGGTGGTCGTGGGTCGTGCTGTGGGACTGTGAGTGCCAGTGTGCGCCGGGGCCGGCGGCTCCGGGGTGCTCCCAGGGCAGGGCTGCGGCGGTACGGGGTAGGGGCTGGCGGCGCACATGGATGACAGCAAGGTAAGGGGCCGGCTCGGAGGTGCAGGGAGCCTGGGTGGTCCTCCTGCGCCTGGCTCCGGCGGGTTCAAGCTCCAAGCGGTGTGCAAGTGTCTGATGTGACCCCCCGCGACAGTGAATAGACAAGGAACTGTGCGTGAGGGGAGTGCTCCGGATAAAGGCTTCTGAAGTATGCTTGTCTGAAGCCTTCTCTTGAAGGCCTCTGGTTGCTGTTGGTAGGCAGGAGGGGTTGTCCCCTTTGTTCTCCTTGCTTGCTACCTGCAATGGAGCGCAGCACTTGGATGCTGCTTCTGGCTTTTCCTCAGAGCACCAGAAATGGGCCATAGTGGGATGGATCATGTCTCTGTATCACCTCTGTAGGACCTTTGGCTGCAGCCTTGTAATGTGTGCTGGTGCTTTGATTCTTCCTGCATGTGCTTATGAAAGCAGCATGGTGGCACCCCTGAAGGTACAGGTCTTCCATTTAAGCAGAGTGAAACATCAGAAGATGCACAAGGAATACCTCTTTCACCTGCTTGTACCAGGGTGCCCCTGCAGCAGGACCTGCAGGGCACGTGTGAGGACTGAGAAAATAACTGCTGTGTCCACTCACTGCAACAATTGACAACTGAAGCTCCCTGATGAGTTTGGTATTCCAGATCACTAGAGGGGTTATGGTAGTATCCTGGGTTTTGTGTCGGATATAGCTCACTCCTGGGGACCTAAGCTAGGTGAAACCATGCTTGAGGTAAGAGGTGAGGCAGTCATTTTCTGACGTGGAATAAACTCTGAGCTTGACTTGAATGTTAAAACTGGTCATAAGGTAGTCATGAGCCTGTGGTACCTTATCTGTTCTCAAGCTATCTGGTTTTCTTCCCACTTGAATTTTAGTAAAACAAAATTGCATTGCCTGTGCTGATCTGCCTTAATTCAAAGGAGGAAAAAATACTTGATGTAATTTCTTAGGGAATAAATCTAAGAAATTTAGACATGATCAGTAATCTGGCAGAATAGCAAATCCACAGAATGGACTGTAAGTATTTGAAAGATTCATAATGATTTGCCAGTTTAACATGTATACTATTTGGTTTTATTGAGTCTTTGTCTGAAAGCTGCAAAGAAGGGTGGGAGGAATCAGCATTACTAAAGTCAACCAAATGCAAGGACTGCAGGAAAGTTTATGTTTAGAAAATCCAGAAAATGTAATTCTGGAGGCATATACAGCTTGTGAGTATTAGATGATTTTTATTTCTTTTAGTGTTAAAAACGCTTCATTTGTCCTGAATCAGAATTAACTCACTGGTAACAGGAAACTTCCAAATTTTGCATTTATAAAATATTTTCTATCGATTGTTGTGTCTTGTGGAGACCTGATAATCTACTTGGTTTTTCTTTCCACCTGAAACGTTTTTGGACATGTTTACTAAATAAACTACATCTTTTCACCCAGTAAGACAAGTCTTTGTGTGCTTTTTCTTTTCCTTAGAAAAATTGATGTCAAGTGAAGGGGAAAAAAAGAAAAGGCAAGCAGAGTGGAGTATCTACTCCTGTCTTCAGTCTCAGCTACAGTTTCCTAGTATGATATTTTGACTTAAAACTTATTGCCCAGATACTTGCGAGGACAGTGGCACTGAAAAGCGTTCAGCCCAGAACCACTGAGTATGGGTGTACCTAAGGAAAGCTTTGAATATCTTTCTTACCTCAGCAGGTTTTTCATTAAGTAATAACCTCAGGTGATATTGGATCCTCATATCCTCTATTGAAACTAGCTGATGTTAGTAAGTGCCCACTGCTCTGAAAGGCTTCACTGTAGTTGTTTTGAAAGGCTGTGGTTTATTTCAGAACAAATTCATAAGGCAGCAGGTTGCACTAAGGGTTTGGTGGCTTGGTTCAAGAGATCCCATTTCTCTTGGGAGGCCTCTTCCCACTGCATATTGCTGTGTCAGGATGAGGCAAACACTATTTATACTTCATCTTATAGCCAGTGCGGTCTTACAGCTTGAGCCAGCTTGTCCTTGATGTTTTCTAAAAGTTCACTGAGTCACGTTTTCCTCCTTGAGAGGGTTGGTCTGCCTGTTCAGAGTCTTACCTGTGAACTGAACAAATGTGACTGTGAAGGGAATTTCCCTCTAGAAACTGAGATAACTAGGTTACGTTAGTGGTGAAGTAACCATTCTATAGCTGCATCCACTCAAGTTCAGTGTTTTGCTTCATCTAAATTTCATAAAGAATGTAGAATTGGGCTTGCAGGCTGTTAACATTTTCCCTAATTCTTAGTGCGGTATAATTTAGCCTTACCTGGTTTAAGAGCATAAGAAAAATGGTTCGTTGTAACACATTCCTCAAAATAGGAAGGAAATACTAAGAAACAAAGGGAGAGGTAGAATATCTCAATGTCAGATCTAGAAAACTTCTATGTTTCAGTTTTATAGCATGTTCTTAATTATTCACAGGAAAATCCCCCAACCAAACCCAGAATATAACCTTTTCTTTCTCTTACAGAGCTACTCTGAAACTAGGGCTTGTTCAGATACTGGTCTCGCTTCTTCTTGCTGTGGTTTGAGCTATTGGTTGTGAAAGGGAAAGAGGGTAGTGATGTAGGTGTTCTTGGCAAATAATCCCTGTTAAAATAACACTTATGTACCTCTGAAGTATTTGGGCACAGGAAAAAGGAGAAATTCTGTCACTCATTTCTACCCATGAGAAATTAATTACTCTTATAAGTATTGCCAAAGTGTACCCTTCATCCAACAGCTTCTTAAAATGCTTTGCTAGATCAAGGCAGTTACTTACAGTTGGATACGCAAAGGAATGTAAAAAGGTAGACTTCGGGAGACCTTTTGTTACCCGGTTCTGATGACAATAAAGCTGTCCACTCTTCAGATTTTTGTAAGAGTAAATCTCAATCCCTTGCACTTGTTTTAATTCCCCTATATGAACTGAGCCAAAACATGAGTGAGCAGATGGAGTTTTAGTAAGTGATTTTTTGAGACAAGTGCTTTATTTATAAATGTCATTTTTTAATTTAATTTTTTAAAGTAAAAGTGTCACTCTGATTTCAGCCTTTATAGGTGAGGTTGTCATCGGCTTTATGCTAAGTTAAATTCTTCAGACCTTCAGCTACCAATGCAACCAAGACTGCTTAAGATGATTCCTTGAGCTGGATCCCAAGTACCAGTTGATGGAACACTTAAGAGCATCTTATTTATCAGAGAATGAATGAAGAGCTGCTGGAAGGTGCTGAACTGATCAATGCAATCAGCATTTCTGATCAGTAGTGCTGAACAGTGCTTCAGATAGTGTTGTTTTAATCTGCCAAATTGTTGCAAACCTGCAGATATCATGGTGAGGTCAGCTTTATCACAATCTTTTGTTGGAGTGGCTTGGTTCCTGTGTGCTTGTGAATACTAGTAGCCATATTATGTATGTATCTCCTTCCTAAGGAGGATCTCTTCATTATGCAATCCGGCAGTGCTTCTGTAGAGATCTGCTGAATCCTTCTAATAAAAAAAAAATCCAGAAATCTGAGGCAAGTTACTGGGGCAAGTAATTGCAGCTATTTCCAATTCCAGGTCAAATGATTTTGTACCTGAACCCTGATGCCAGGCAAGAATGATATTATGATCCAAGTACTGTATTAAAAGGAAGGGAGTTATGTTTTCCCATTTTCTCAAGTCTGAGTGAACTGAAATAGGAGGTTGGTCAGATTTCTGACAAATACATGCCATTATAAATATTTCTATGACAGATGTTTTATAATTAACGTTGTTCTGGGTCGTGATTGCACGTGGCTCTCTGAAAAGAACTCCAGATCCTGACTGCTGAATGCTAATAGATCACATCCTTTTGTAAACTCTAGGGAAATACAAGGGGAATAAAAAAATGTTTGCTTGCCTGCTTTTTCTTGGTCTGTTGCCACTTTCAAGCTAGCACTTCTGCTTTGTCTTCTTTCTGTCACATCGGCATGGCAGCTGAGCAGGCAAACATGACGAGAAGCTGGGGATGTGGGATGGTGGTAAAGGATTTATCAGGCCTATTTTTTTTCCCCAGCTGGGTTGCTTAAGGTTACAGGATGAGCTTCTAAATATTGGTGAGTAAAAACTGTTTAGGATGCAGGGTTTGATCAAATTGCTTACCAAACTAGCTGTGCAGGGTGATGCATAAGTGTATGAGGAACTCCAGTTCAGCAGCCATGAAGACAGCGTGAGTCTTTCAGGGTGGCATGAAGACAGATTATTAGGGCTTTACTGCTCAAAGTCAGAGTTAAAAGGGAAGGAAGCTTTTAATTATTTCCGTAGTCCTAGTGGTTAGAGCATTAGCAAGCAGTGACCCGAGGGGTACAAGCCTTCTTCTTCCCGTAAGAGATCTTGTGTAGTGCTGCAGTGGTAAAAGATCTTGGGGGAGAGAGAGCAGTTAGTGTACTACCTATCTGTAGAAAGGTCTCCAGAGGGACTAAAGGGAAAACAATTAATTGATAATGGTGGATCAAGGATGCATTTTCAATGTTCAAAGCAGTGTACACCAAGATGCTGGCTGGGGAAAGGTTGGGTACTATTTGCTAGTATTAAGTTGCTGTTAGTGAGAAACAGAGCGGTAGCAACTATTGCCCTGCCTGAGGTTCTGGTGAAAGAGCATGATTGTGAGATGCTCCTGTGTGGGACTAAGAGCTGAGGAAGCGTTTTGTTCATACAGCAGTATGTGGTACGCTGGGGCTCTGACCTTGAGTGCTAGCTCCCTCTTCTAGAGGGTCAGAACTCAAGGGTGGCAAAAGTTTTTTAGGAGAGCTAGAGTGTATGTATCTACCAGACCTTATCTACCTCTTGAATTCAAAGATTTTCTTGAAACTACCTTACATTGACACAAAAACCCCTCAGGTACTAAAAGTGTTTGAGGACTGAAGTACTTTGGCTGCAGCATATGAAGCAATAGCAAGAAATCTTTAAAGTGCAAGTAATAATAGATGGCAAATGTTGAGTGCCTACGGCCCCTCCAGGGAAGACTATGCATATTTCTAACTTCTGCTGAGCTAGGACTGTGAAACACACCATGCATAAATATAATTGTGGTTCCTTGAGAGGACAGAGCTGTGCTTGTCATGCCCAAAAGGGGACGAACACTTTCCTCTCTTTGGAGCTTCTTTCCTCCTTGGCCATGGCTGGTTAGTTTTGTCCTATGTTGGTGAATATAGTATCTGAACTAGGTGATCTTAAGGAGGACACCTTGTCAGAGTGAATGGTTTATTCAAAATGTATTCAGCAGAGCAAATGTTAAAAGAGCTTGATTTTTTTTTCCTTTGCTTTTCTGAATGTATTGTGTTTGTTTCATTATCACTAGATGCCCATTAAATACTTTCTGTTCCTCCGTTTGCTTATGGTGGGCAGCTACTCCTGAATAAATTAGGAAAGGCTACATAGAGAGGATAGAATTATGTTGGCATGTGATTGTTGACTCATTTCCCAAAGAGAATGGGCTCAATTGTATAATCCATTTTTTCCTC
Source organism: Psittacus erithacus (assembly GCA_009867235.2). Lineage (NCBI taxonomy): Eukaryota > Metazoa > Chordata > Aves > Psittaciformes > Psittacidae > Psittacus > Psittacus erithacus. The sequence continues at coordinate 67,446 of WYDI02030333.1, forward strand.
CATTCTAACACATCGGTTCACTATGTTACTGTTTTTATTGCAGCCTGCTAAGTTTGTAGAACAAGTGACTTCTTTTATTGTCAAAGCCGACTTGTTTTGTAGTATTGCGCAGTTAAAAGTGGCTTTTTTATGATGAATTCTGGTATTCTGTACATTGCCTGTTAGAAAAAAATCTTTTCTGTATACAGTGTGGTGAAACATGAAGACAGCAGTGAAATTCTTGTATGCAGGTGTGTGTTAGGTGTGTTTCTCCACACCCCCTCTATTCAAACAGTGTGGTCAGAATGCAAATAAGGAGAAATCCTCACTTCAGATGGTAGGTGAGGACTGTAGCTAACATAATGCTTTTACAGGGCAATACTATGACGACAAGTGTGCTAAGTTTCAAGCCATGTTTAAGACTTTAACTCTTGTGTCATGTTGTCATGTTATGGGTAGAATATTTGGGTGGGGAAGCATAGAGCAAGCATTGAGGAAACTATTCCCTTTCTTTGTTATTTGTAGCAAGAGAAGCTTTCAGACCTCTAAAAAGGAGCCACAAAGAAGATTGGGAAAATGATGCCAAATCTGTACTCCATAGGACAAGAAACTACGAAGTTGCATTTCCGAAAGGAAGATCTGAATTAAGCACTGGGGAGAGTGGATCAGTGGGTTAGGTTGCACGAAGAGGTGTGAGGAGACGGTTTGCCAGGCTATGTAATAATGTTTTGTAGGTAAACATGAGTGGAGTGGATAGGTGCAACTGGAATAGAGGCAGGACTCAGTGTTACTGAGTTCCCTGTTTAGTCGAATTCCTCAGAATATTCTTTTGAAAGAAATTGGGGCTGGGGAAGCTCAGATGGCTAATGAATAATTCTGACAAGTTTCATCTTTAAAATAGGCTGAAACTGTAGTCATTTCATTGCAGCAAAACTAAGTTTTGGGTTATATTGATATAAATAAGTATTTCTTTATTTCTTCCAAATTAAACTGTTAAACTCCATAATATAGTATTTCTAGAGCTGGCAAGTAGACTGAGGCATGCTCTCTTGGGTGGTACCAGGTGCCAAGATGACTGAGCACTTCCAGAGGTTGACCAGAGGGCTTCAAGGAATCTCTTTGAAGATATTCAAAGGCCATTTGGGCACTGCCCTGTGCGGCCAGTTCTAGGTGGCCCTGCTTGAGCTGTGGGGAGTTTGAACCACATGATGTCCAGAGGTCCCTGCCACCCTCAACCAGTCTGTGGAGCTCCTACAGATCAGATTAATAGCATTTACAATAGGACTGGTTAAGCACTGACTTCACTATGAAATTGTATCGCTCCCTTTTTTTTGATGTTGCCACTGAAAACTTCATACATCAGCACCCTTACTTCCTCTGTTGCTCCCGAATCAGTGAAAGCATATGGAAGATTTTCTGCTTGAGACATCTCATAGGCACAGTGACATGGTTATAGTATTACCTTTGCAGAACAGGATCTTTACTGTACCCTTCCTTTCCAGGTGGTTGGAGGCAAGGTAAAGAAACCCGGCAAGCGAGGTCGTAAACCAGCCAAGATAGACTTGAAGGCAAAACTTGAAAGAAGTCGTCAGAGTGCAAGAGAGTGCAGAGCCAGGAAGAAGCTGAGGTACCAGTACCTGGAAGAGCTGGTTTCAAGCAGAGAGCGAGCCATCTGCGCTCTCAGAGAAGAGCTTGAGATGGTAAGAAACTGTCATTTAACCTAATCCTCAGTATTATTTGGAACCTGTCCTCAACTATTTTTCTCAAGATCACTGTGACTGAGAATGGGATTTGGCTAGTCGTAAGGTATCAAAACATCGGTAACAGATGCATTCAGCTGTTTGTCTACTTTACATGTTGAATACAGAGCTCATGTCATAAGTTATCTGCTGATTTTGAACTGGAAGCAAGCAAAGAAAATGCCATTGCATATGACTGTTGTCTTTGAAATGTTTGTTTTGGAAAGCCTCTGGGAGAGGTAGAAGGAGGTAGAGGATGGAAAGGGATGTGTTAATATATCAAGGGGGGAACATATATCTACGGTGAGTCATTGCTTCCCACAGATTGTTGTCTCTGTTGGGAAGGTTGATTCTTGCAGCATACTGTCTGTGTAGTTGATTGCACAGCTGTCCTGTGTTCTAGCACGTATAAGATGGGTGTCTTGGCCAAATAAGCTGCATTAACCCAAGAGAATGTTTCATCTGGAAACAAAAACTCTGCTCCTCAGTGATATTGAGATGCCATTGAAATTCCACTGGAGCCGAGGCTATTGCCTTGACCTTGCACTAGGTTTGTTTGAACATGCAGGGCTAATCACAAGAGAATAGGGTTAGGATTGGGTGGAAAGTCAGCCAGCTGACCACAGATTTTTTCAGTGTGCTTCAGGGTTTGTCAATGAAGAATTCAAGATGAGGGAACTAGGAATAAGGCACATGTGCTGTAACTGTGTCTTACACAATCAGAAAGGCCCTCTTAATAGTCAATCAGCCCGAGAGTCATGTGAAATATTTGTTTTTAATAGGCCGTGAACTGGAACGGTATTCTGGCGTTGCAGCAGCGAGGAAATGCACAAAGTGTTCCATGTTGTTTAATAATTAGAGTATTCTGTCTAGTACTGCCACCAAGTAGCAGTTTATTGCCTGAAACTGGATTTACTGAGGATAGATGTGCAACCATGGACACGTGCTTAGCTCATTAGTCCTCTGCAGTTTTGTAAGAGGCTTCAGCCCAGTAAATTCAAACCTTAAATGAATATACCGGAAGGTAAAGATTACAGTTCTGTTTTGTCTGCTAATGTGATCCTGGCAGTTTGCTAATGCCTAATGTGTTTGCATATTTCAGTATAAGCAGTGGTGCATGGCGATGGACCAAGGGAAAATCCCCTCTGAAATAAAAGCCCTGCTAACTGGAGAGGAGCAAGGCAAAGCACAGCAGAACTCAACGAAACTCGCCAAGGCTGGGAAGACAGAAGCAAACAGCAGCAATCCCTGTAAGTATGCAGCCTATGATTAATTCCTATTTTGTTACATCTTTTGTGGTGTAGGAGGGTGGCTGTGGTGTAGGAAGAAGCATAAGGATGTGCTTTTGGGCACAAATAGTTGATTGAAGCAAAGAGCTTAGTGGGTGGTACAAAGACTCTGTGTAATGTTTACATGAACAACATAGAAATTGCACTAGCTAGGAAGCTGGGCAGTTAATTTTAAAAGAAGACTCAGTCTTTGTGTTTCACCAAGGCCTGTGGAGACCTGTGAAGACCTGAGACCATCTTTTACAGCATTTTCTGTTTTCCTAATGCAAAGTAAATGGAGCACATAAAACATAATTGAATTTTAAGAACGCCATCAAGAAAACATTATTCTACCTGCAAGCACAAAGAAGTGAGAAATGCTGGACTTGGGATTTCCTTTGGAGTCTTCTTTGTGCCTCATTTGTTCTTGTCCAGGGAATGAAATTACGTTCTTCTGGGTATTGAAAAGTGAAAAGATCATGTGAGATAAAGTCATGTTCCGTGTCTGTCCATGCAGAGGAACAATTGAAGTGTAGCATGGGCAATTCTATATCTCACATCTTGTAATTTTGTAATATTTCATGTGAAAGGTTAAATTACTCTACTGTACATTTTTAAAAGTAGGAATTCCTACCTTTATGTTTTTAAGAAATGTGAAAACCACATCTGTAACTGTAACAATCTTCCCCCATGGTGGATCATTCGCAGGAGGCCAATGCAGAACCTTCAGCACTGCAGCCAAGATACCTTGGTAGCTAGCAGAAGAATGCTGTTGTGAGAGAAGTGGATGCATCCCCAGATGGAGGGGGAAGGATCCCAGTCTCCTGTCTTTTCTTTGCTCCTCCCCACATGCAACTTCTTGATTATGGTGTTCCTAACCCTGCGTGGAGTGGGGCTTCTGGGGTAATAGGTGTTTGTGTAAACAGAGTCTTGTACTTCCTTTCTCTACACCACCCTCCCCAAATACAGCTATGTCAGCTTTTGGGCATTCCCAGTAAGAGAAGGGGGTTGCTTTTGTGTCAGAGCTCAGAATTAGACTGGCTCTGTGGTTGTAGTCATGTGGTTGGTAACTGTTATGGGAGTCTGAGAAGTTCTGTAAAATAAAAGCAAGAGGAGGATCTCATAACACCTTTGCTAAAGCCAAATGCAGTATTGTAGGTCGAGGAGAAGGAACTGGATCAAAAGCACTCAGCAATAAGGTTTATAATAATGTAATTTGTAACCTACATAAAGATGTTGCTCTCAGCATCCTTTTATAATGCAGCATAGCTTTTATGCGATTGAGGAGAGGCACTAGATATATTCTTTGCCCATACTTCTTTCACAGGATGTATTTCCCACCCCCTGTGCTCCTGGTAAGATAGTCAGATCATGTCCCTCTACCTTGCTTCTAGCAGTGGAACAACTGCAGTCTCCTTTCACCCATCATGCCCTGCTATCTTTCTGTATCTACCTACACTTTCAGCCCTAGTATCCTTCTACACTGCAACTTAATACGAATTTTGCTATGCTGTCCTTGTTTCCCAGCCAAAAGTAACGCCAAGAATTTGGTAGCAAGGAAAACAAGTTGCATCAGTTTGGTTTTATAAGAAAGGTGATGGCAAATTCTTGCAGGCTGGTTTGCTCATCTTAGGTATTGACAGATAACCTGCCACTTTGTTTAGACAGCTCTTTCTCCTGTATGTGCTTTTTGCATTGATGTGATGCAATGTGGAGAGTGTAGCTCCTAGGATTTTCAGTGGAGGTTTTGCTTTCTTATTCTTTTGTTTGTGACAATGTCTTTCTCTGTATTATATGAAGTGTATGGAACATTTTTTAATCTCATGTTTTCTTCTTTGTTTCATAGAATAAATATTATAATGAATGACTTTGCTAGACTGATTGGTGTCTTCTTTTTAGTGAAATAATTTGGTCTGTTTAGCATTATCTCAATTCAGAATTAGTCAACAGCACTGAAAATAATAAAGTACTGTATTTCAGTGTACAGTGCAGTTATTTTCAGAATTCCATTTTAAGAACTTATATGTTAATCCTTAAAGCATAGTTTTAAGTTTATCCTCTAGACCTTCCACGTATGTCCTTCATTATCAATTGCTAGAAATATTGCATAGACATAGAAAACTATCATGAAAGGATAAGTAACATGGAAGCAGAGATGGGGAGGATGAGGGTTGTGTTGTGTCCCTGTGCCCTGTATTTTAAACTCTGAACTGCAGTTTGTCCTGAAAAATAGCAAGAAACCCAAGTTTTGGGATTTTTGTCTATGTTGAATGCTTGCCTGTCCTTTTTCTGGATTCTCTGGAGGGAAAAAACCAAACAAAACCAAACCTTAGGCCAGATGTCAAGAAGTATACTCTGTGAACTTTGCAGTTGGATTTTGTAACAGGATCGTGCCAGAAGTATAATATGTTAGAATTAGACTTACCCAGTCTAGTTTCAAATGTAAACTGTGTCTTGTAATTAAACATGTATTTCAAATGTTATGTATATATTTAAGTGTCTTTCTAAATCAGGGTTGTAAAAAAACATGCGGAGGAGTTATGATATGCGTGACCAGAACAGCTCCACTCAGCACTAGGTAATGTGACAAATGCAGCTCTGATCTCACCAGGAATGCCCTACTTGCTCTCTTCCCTTCACTTTTTCTTTATGTCACTTTCTATGGTATCAAACAAGAAACTTCTTGGGAGTTTTCTTTTATGGAGGAAACAGAAAGTTGGAATTTCTCATTGTGATGAGCAACAGTTTTCATCTGTTCACCATCATGGTGGCTCCTGCTTCCTGGCTTAGCCAGCAGTTGACAATACAGGATTGTGTTTGTCGAGCCTGGGCCCAGCTCTGTGGCGTGAACAGTGGCATCCATGTTCTAACAGGTTCTTTGTGCTTCATGCAAATGGAGCAGATATGTTACAGCCTACATCATCTTAAACCATTTCCTTGTTTGTCCTGCAAGCCAAAATACATGTGATACATAGAGGCTCTAACTGCAATTTTCAAACCTGCTCTAGATGCTGTGGTTCATTACAAATTTAGGATTCCCTGCAACAATCATTAATTACATGAAGTTCTGTGGCTTCTATCACATGGCAGATTTTGCTATGTTATAAATGTTCTGGACTTAGATGGATCTTCAGGAGTCCTTTATTTTGGAGTTTGAAGTTTAGCCGCTCCCCTTGAAACCTAACAAATATTTGTGGTTCATGCTCATTTGATACTCTAATGCTTACAGTCTTCATCCGTATTGAGGTGTCTCCTAGAAGTGGTATAACCAGGACTGACTAGGAGTCTCATATAGTACCCTAAATAAAGAAGGATAGCTTAGTGTTATCCTCTTTTTGTGTGAGGTGGGTACAGCCTTCCACCCATTTCTCCTTCAGTGAGTGTGTGTAGCTGGTTGTCTATCACAAACATTGAAGAAAGGAAATAAACCTGGAAATGCTTCATTTTCCCACTTGCCATGGAAATCTGATGGTCATCTAGAACTATTTGCCCAGCTAAAAGTGGCACCTATCCACAGTCTTCAGAAAATGCTATCTGTAGAATTTGGTGTTCACAACAACACTGGAACTCTGCTACAGTAAGGTAATAAGACTGAACTCAGTTCATGCTGATGGAGTAAGCACCGCCCAGTTACACAATCGTTTTGGAGAATGTAACCTAAAGATTTACCAGATAGTAGAAACTTCATAAAAAAAACCCAAAACCCCAAACGTGTGGTAAGTTTTGTCTTTTCATATGCTGTATATGTGCTTTGTGCATAGACTCCTAAAAAGTGGATACATTTAATTGACTTGTCACTTACCTGAGAACACTTTGTATTCATATATAAAAAACCAAATCAGTCTGCTTTTATACCTGACAATAATAAGTGTTTGTCAAAGAATCTGTATTCTAATAAGTGCTCTTCAAAAAACAGTTATCAGAAGTGTTAATTTTTTTTAATGGGTGGGATAAATTTCAAAAAGCTTTTCTCCTCCTTGACAGCTGACACCTGATTAGCTTTGTGAGATTGCCTGTGACTTATTTTTCCTTCTTTCCCTTTTACATTTTAGGGTGAAGATAAATCTACATAAATAATGAATCTAGTTCTTCCTGGCATCCCATGAAGAGATGGAGGAGATTTGGCATCATAGGTCCATTTCCTATTTTCCAATAAATTATAATCTCTATAATTAGCTATGAAATTACTGTTAATATAAGGACCAAACGTGTGAGACTAGTCTAAAAATGCAGAGAAAACAGAGGAAAAGCTGAAATAAGAACCCTGGTCTTTCTCATTATGGTTGTGAGATACAGCATGAGTGACAAATGATCATCTGATGTGATACCTTTTGTATGTAAGCAAGGCAAAACACCAGCTTGTCAGTGTCCTGCTCTTAGCGCTGCTGAGTATTAATTTCTGTAGAAGTTATGTCAATAACTGAATTTCTTGTATGACTCTTGTGAATTTGTATGGGAAAACAGAAGCTTCTAATCCCCAGTAAAATCTGAGGTATTGTATACCAAATAGCACATCAATGGACTAAAATTCAACTTATGCTGTACCTAGGGAATGTATAGATTTGTATAGGTGGATATTGAAGTAGAATTTGTAGTGTCAGTCACAGCAATTGCCTTAAGCAATTTCTGCAAAAACTGTTGCTTGATATTATTTACACCATCATTTGTATTTTATCTTTACATTTTAACTAGAAAATGCTGTCATTGTTCAGCTAATGATTTTCAGCAGCACCTCATTAAAACAAAAACCAAACCCAAACCCCTAAACAACTGACTTTCAGTTTGTTTGTTTCCTCCATTAAAAGCACTTGAGAGGTAGAAGTTTTGCGTCCATAACTAGTGCAAAATTTGCCTTTCTTTTTTGTGTGTCTGCCTGTCAATCACAGCTGGCCTGATCAATGCTACTAACACTAACTGCTGCTTCAAGCAATTCTTCTGTATGATCTTTATATTTTAGGGTGGGTAATGGTGACATTCTCAACTATGCTGCGGCAGATAGGTATTCTAATGGTGAAGAATTTGTGAGTAAAAGACTACAAGTGGATTAAATGTGTGTTTTCATGAGACAGGGTGTTCCATGTGAATAGAAGTAGCTTGCTATGAAAGGTGACTTCTTTCCATACCTTCTTTGTCATGGCAACTTTCAAAATGCATTTTGATCAAGTTATACGGTGCTGGCAACAGCAGTGTTGTGTATTCTTGTACTAAAGTATACCAGCAGTGTCCTCCAACTTCACCATCTCCTTATGTGGCATGCTCCAAGTGCCTGCTGGTGTAAGAACAATTCTTTCCTACTCCCTATCAAACATAGATCCTGCTGTGTTGCTAGGTCAGTGTTTTCTGGTTTGCATTTCTGGGCTTTTTCTTTCCCCTTTGAAATCTACTTCTCAGTATGCATTCCTCTTTCCCTACAGAAAAATAGTGTTCTGTGAATCTCCTTTCTTCCCCAAGTGGCCTGGTAGCTATTTTTCGAAAGTTGTCAAGGGTTCCTTTTCCAGAGGACTACATAAAACCAGGGATTATTTGCCTTTTTCTCTCTGCCTCTGCAACATGCTCTGTCACGCCCACCAACTCACCCTGAATACCCCTTCTGCATTTTAAGCTCTTGGTAACATCAGCATAAATACCCTTTCTGCACTACAAGCTCTTAATAATTATCATCATCCTTGGGAGCTCTGGACCTGCTTCTTGTTCTGCAGCCTAGCAGAAGTAGTGCTGATACCAGCTCACCACAGAGCGCTTGTTCAAGCATTCTTACCGCTCTAGAGACCCCCAGTACAAGAGGGGCATGTACCTGCTTGAGCATGTCCAGAGGAAGCCAGAAGATACTCTGAGGGCTGGAGTGCCTCACCTATGAAGACAGGCTGAGAGAGCTGGGCTTGTTCAGCCTGGAGAAGAGAAGGCTCTGGGGACACCTTAGAGCAGCTTCCAGTATCTAAAGGCGGCCTATAAGAATTACAACAGCCTGTAGGGACAGGACAAGGGGGAATGGTTTTAAACTGAAAGAGAGCAGATTCAGATTAAACGTTAGGGAGAAATTCTTCACTATGAGGGTAGTACGACACTGACACAGATTGCCCAGAGAAACTGTGGCTGCCCCATCCCTGGCAGTGTTCAAGGCCGGGTTGGACGGGGTTTGGAGCAACCTGGTCTAGTGGAAGGTGTCCCTGTTCATGGCAGGGAGTTGGAACCACGTGATATTTAAGGTCCTTTCCAACCCAAACCATTCTGTAGTTCTGCTTAGCTGTATGACCAGGAGGAAGGTGACACTGTTAGCATACAACAGCAGCAGAAAGCAGTGACAACATTGTGCAGTTGTAGATGTTGGGCATGTGTTGAAACAGTTTTACTACTTACAAAGCTGTGTGTCTTCTTTCGTTTGAAGCACTGAGGTTTAGATTATTCTGTTACTTGTATTTCTGTATAGAATCATAGAATAGTTAGAATTGGAAAGGACCTTAAGATCATCTAGTTCCAACCTGCTGCCATGGGCAGGGACACCACCCCAGGCTCTCTCCAACCTGGCCTTGAACACTGCCAGGGATGGAGCATTCACAACCTTGGGCAACCCATTCCAGTGCCTCACCACCCTCACAGCAGAGAACTTCTTCTTTATATCCAATCTAAACTTCCCCTGTTGAAGTTTGAACCCATTACCCCTTGTCCTGTCACTACAGTCCCTAAGGAAGAGTCCCTCCCCAGCATCCTTATAGGCCTCCCTTCAGATACTGGAAGGCTGCTATGAGGTCTCCATGCAGCCTTCTCTTCTCCAGGCTGAACAGCCCCAACT